>QMIH01001055.1:15190-31553 GCA_003987875.1 Clarias batrachus
TGTGTGTGTGTATATATATAAACATATAGGTAAATAAAAAATTAAATAAATAAAATTTTCTTACGATTTGATTACACTAAGCTTTTAAGTTCTCTCTCATCACTCTCATTCAGGATGTTTTTCCGACCAGTGATTRAAGTCTTCTGTAAATGTCAATCATTTTTACAAATTCATTCACCAGACATTAGCCCAAGTCTCAGTTTGACTTTGGTAGATATTTATAACATCAAAGTGATTGAAACCATTTCACCAGACCTATTGATGCCAGGGTTAGTAAGTCAAGTGATGAAATATGATGTTCCTGAGTTGTGAGACAACCTGCTGCCTTAAGTAATACAGATTCAGAGTCAAATCTTATCTTCTTGCTTTCAGCCTTGGAGAAGTGTGACTACACAATGACAGTGACACAACCAGGGGGTGGGGTGAGCGAGGAGGGGCTTTTACAGTATAATCAATCAATAAAAGAGAACAGATTCAGGCATGAAGGAGTTTTCACTTTTTATTTCTTGCCCAACTGACATTTACTTATTCTGTAATTTGATAGGAAGCTAGTGAATGAAAGTAATCTGATTTGTCCTGACTGTAGAAATACAGTGTGGATATAAATGAAGTAGGCACACATCTCTTAAAATGTACAGTTTTTGCGATATCATTTCTTTTTTTGTGATGTCAGATCGGTTTAATGATGTTTATCATTCAAAATACTTCAAGTAAATTTAAAAAAATTATTTTAGTTAAAAAAAAAAAAAGAATAAAACGATTAACAGCCACAATAATAGTGTTGTACACAATAGTGTCTCCACATCTTCACTGATAACTTGCTAAAGCACATTTTGCTTGTTTTTGAAGAACACTACGCACCTAGATTTTTTTACTTTGCATTTTATTCCAATCTCATTGCCTCAGATCTGTCAAACAGTGAGCAAATCTCCCGTGCCTTTAAAAAAAAAGTCCCACAGGTATTTGACAGTATTGAGATCTGCACTTAAATTAGGCCAGTTCAAGATATGTTAACCGGGATGTGTGATTTTGGCTCGTTATCATGCTTGAAGGTGGACATTTTCCTCATCAGCAGCTGTCTAATAGAATCCTACATGTTTTGTGCTAAAACGAATATTTAGACCCATCAAAGACATGACGCAATCTCAAGTCCCAGCTGAGAAGAAGCAGGTCTACTGCTGGATGCTGCCACCACCATGAATTCCCCCTGGCGATGGGGTTCTTCAGGTGGTCAGCTTTCTTTGTATTTTGTGGCAACCATTATTTCAGCACATCGTTCCAGGTGGAAAGCACGGACGTGTCAGGAACCTGAAAGGACGTCGTCACATGCAAGGAAGGAACAGCACTCGGCAAATATTCAGCAGATGCTCTTGCAGTTCTTTCAAGTTTTTTTCTGCATGTTTTGGAGGGACCTCCTGTTCCTGGTGATGCTTTTCACCCTTCTACCTTTACACGAGCTGCTCCTGTAAATGCTTTGTAATTTGAAAGGAAGAAGCTCAGGAAAGAAGTAAGAAAACCGCAGATCTTTATTTTGGGGTTGATCAGAATCACATCAGTGACTACTGGTCCATGTTAATTATATTTGCACTTGAGCAGTCAGGTTATTATAAAAAAAAAATTCCCTTATTTGAGGTATCACACTAAAAGTGATAAAAGGTCTGACACGATTTATCCCGGTTTTAAATGTAAAAAATGCGATTTTAAAAGTGACGTACACTTTTTTTACAAAAATTTTTATCCAGTGTACAACGATCAACTATAACATTAACACCACATAACATGAACAGGTTAACACTGATTACCAAATCCGGTGACAGGATAATGAGTTCCAAGGCTCAGCTATGCCTCCAGGGACCAACGGTCAGCTGGTCTGGTCTGATACCAGCGAAAAGCCAATGTAGAACAACTCACCAAAACCGTAAAACCCTGTTCATGATGGAAAAGCAGAAAAGAAAACCTAGTATGTTTATAATGTAATTTTTCTTTGAAAGTTATGTCAATTTAACAATAAAGCTCAAGTCTCCATAATTCATTACAATAATCTCGATGGGGATGGTGATGTCCGTCATCATGTGAACTGATGCAAGCAAAAGAGCATGGATAGCACCCATCACGCCACCCCTTAATGATGTGTGAGCAGCCGTTCAGACTTTCTGTTGGTTCTGTTTGTCCTTATCTAATCATCTAAACTCTGTTCAGTGTGTTTTGTTTTGTGTTCGAAGTTTAGTTAATTTTTTTTTTTTTGGTTTAATTATGGCTTAATCGTTTAATGGTGTTCAAATTCCTGATTATTTGATGATTCGTCTCTTTCTCTGTGCTCCTTTTCCCTCTACAGGGCACCAATGCCTCTGCTCTGGAGAAAGACATTGGTCCAGAGCAGTTCCCTATTAATGAACACTACTTCGGATTGGTCAATGTGAGTATCCTTGTCCTTCAGTCTTAAAGCTTCTGATTAAGCCACATATTTGTACACGAGCCAAAGCAATTAGAGGAGTTTTGTAGACCGTGTCCGAGTTTGGAACAGTAAGGCAACGCATTGCATGGAAACGGATCTTATTTCTCTGTGTTTACAATGTTGTATCGCTTATTCATTCCAAGCTTGAGGACCAAAAAAAAAAAAAAAAAAGCTTTGGGGTGTAGTCATTTAATATCCAAACCACATGGGTTTGGATATTAAAATTCAGTCATGGTTGGATTGTTTGCCAATGTATCAGGTATTGTTCTGTGTTTTTATTCTATTCATGATTTTGAGCTGTACAAAACGACATGTTTAAGGAGGAGCTTTACGAATGATAAAGGCAAGGAGAATGGTAACATGGTGGTCTCGGGCAAGTTCACACCGGAGCTTTGCACAAGATGAAGCTCAATCAAAGCCTCATCACAGCACTGATTACATATTTAAAGTAAACCCTTCAGGGTTCTTTGCTCTGCTCCTGTCAGAAGCATGGCCTCCGAGTGGCGCAGTGGTTAAAGCGCTCGCCCTATCATCCGGAGATCGCTAGTTCGAATCCCGGGTGGTGCTGTAACCTCTCGCAGCCGGAGGTCTAGAGAGAGCTGATTGGCCGAGCTCTCTCAGAGGGRAGRGATGAGAGGTACATAGTGCTCCCGCATTAATCACGGCTCGGGGAAAAATCCAAAAAAAAAAAGTAAACAGCATGCAGTCTTAACCATAAAAAATTTTTAAAAAACATACTTCACGGAAAAAACGTCAGAGTAGGAAAGTACTTAAAGTAATTATGTAAATCAGCCATTCCCAAACGTAATAATTCCACGGACATGAGACTAACAAAGAACACATAACGCATTATTAAATCCCATGGCTTTGTTTTATTAGTTCTGATTACTTTCTTTAACTGTAAATATTTAGTCACAAATATTTTCGGGTAATTTCAAACTTCAATAAAAACTTTCAAGCGAAATTCTTTTTATTAGTTATTTTGAGACATTCCCTTCTGTTTGTCCTTAGAGTGTCGTCCTATTGTGACCACATACTCCAAGAGATTCTCGCCCGGCTCAATGCTCAGTTCTGCTCAACACTCGTCGTCAACCTATCCTGTCTTCTTAATGTTYATCAGCAGTTTGGCATCTATTTCTAGTTTCTTTCAGACTTAAAATACGTTCTTTCCCCATTTTCTAAACTGTGTTTAACAGTTTGTCCAACCTTTCCAAATTCTCATTTCTCCAAGTTCCACATGCTGGAGAAAATCTTCTTACAGCACACGTTCCAGTGACACTATCGTCTCCTCTCTCTAGTGGCCAACGAGTGGTCTTTAGTTCTTAATAAGGGCTTGGATTGATAATGGTTAGCAGCTAATGGCTAACCTAGCCTTCTTCAGCTCATAGTTGTGTTTTTAAGTTTTATATCGCTAAATATTGAGGATCTTGTCATGAATTAACACACTCGCATATATTTCCCCTTATTTTGTTGATCAGAGAAGTTCAAAAGAAAAAGCCTAAAAGCAGGCTGGAAATGCTTCGTAGGCCTCAAACATTAACGTTTCTGGTCCTTGTATTCGGATTAGCTAGAACAATTCACTTCCTCAAAGGGATCTTGCATTACTGCCACCTTCTGGTCTTAGTCTCCTTTGTCTTCCTTTTAGTTTATTTCCTCTTTCCTAGTCCTGTCGCCCTTAAGAAACCCATGAAATACTTTCTTCGTTGTCCTCTTTCTCCTCAAAGGGGTGTTCAGGGGCAGTTCATTTTTAAGCTACAGACACTAGAACAGCAAGTTTGGGGAAAAAGAGTGAAACGGAAGTAGAATCAAGCTGCCTTCAAGCTAACCTTTAATTCCCAAAATAAAAAAAATCATACTTTTATGGTAAATGAMCTCCTCGTGGGCCAAAAATGTGCATTTATCAAGTTGATACTCCTTGCTGGCCATGTGCCTCTCAGGTTCCCAATGTGTCCATCATGTTGTCACTAATTTCCTACCAGGCACATGATCACATGCTCACCAGTTCCAATGAAATCAGTTAGTTATTACTACTTTGTCATTGCGTCCAGCAGGTTGGTACGGTATAAATAGCGCAATGTGCACAGTGCTTTTCATCATGAAGTGATGGCGTGAGGAATTGGCTTTTGTATTTATTCTCTAAACGTGACGGACGCAGTGATAACCTGCYGCATGCATGCCGTAAACGTGGWGAGCAGCAAAAGAGTTATAATATCTAGTTAATGTTCTACAACATGATCTGGACCTAAAATGGTCTTGGCGCAGGCCTGAAGAGAGCGCTGTGAGAACTCCATCGATGGTGCCACAACTTGCATCACTCCGAGCATAATCCAGTGTTTCCTGTATGCTCCAAGCTTGTAGTAAATCAATGGAGTCCCTATGATGTGTTCTTTACACGCTACTTCGTTAACTGGTCAATGTCATGGTTAATAATTACTTCCTGCTTCTGTGTCCATGTTTTGTTTTGAAAACATCTCTATTTTTGTCTTATTGCACAGGCAGTTGTTTGTGAGAAAATCACCTGTGCATTCTCTAAATCTATTCTGGTAAATTATAACAGTTCATGTTTTTTTCATCTGGCATAGAAAGTTTTATTAAATAAATATATATTATTTAATGCTAAAAGGTAAAAGTTGATGGGGATTCGATCCAGGCTGATGAATTCCAGAATGCACACTGTTTAACACCTTCTCTTAAAACAGATGATTATGTTTGACTCTCTTCCTTCCTCATCGTTCTTTCAGCTCTGACTGCCTTGCAGACCTACCGTAGTTCTTTTCGTTTAAAGCACAAAAATGATCTAAGTGTGTATTGTCTCTCTCGCTCTCCCKCTSTCTCTCTCTCTCTCTGTCTTTTTCAGTTTGGGAACACRTGCTACTGTAACTCAGTGCTGCAGGCGCTGTATTTCTGCAGGCCGTTCAGGGAGAGCGTGCTGGCCTACAAGGCACAACAGAAGAAGAAGGAGAACCTGCTGACCTGCCTGGCTGACCTCTTTCACAGTATCGCCACTCAGAAGAAGAAGGTGGGAGTCATCCCTCCCAAGAAGTTCATCTCTCGTCTGAGGAAAGAAAACGGTGAGGAAGTCTATACATTCCTTTTTAAAGTTTTTCCTGAGAAGGTTTGATGTCTTCARCATGTGGGATTAAATAAATAGGGAAACTGTCTCGKCATGAACGCGRATGTCCGTGCGTGCACCAGTGTCGAGGAAGTTGAGACAGCGTGACCGATCGATCGTGATAGTCATAGAAGGCTACAATTAAATGAGGCCCAGCTCTAGCAGACGGAATGTTGAAGCCGAGGCTGTAATTTCCCCATGGCCACATGATTCAAGCAAGTGGAATCACAGGTTCACACTCCTGACTCCGAGACCCATGAGGCTGTGCTGGTGTAAGAGCAGATCGATCCTAGCACTGGTGAAATCAAACCAGCTTCTTTTAATAAGACAATGAATAATATGAATGGATAGTATGCTCAGATATTATGTCAAATGCATCTCTGTGTGTAGATGATGTTTAAAGAAGGAAGCATGGTTTAACAGTGTGTCTGTAGAGGTCCTGGTAATGAATTTGCACCTGACCTTTGCATGCAAACAATAAGCCCTTGTGTAACATCGTGCATCTGTGGAATGTAGAACAGGTTCGGGGGGGGGTTGCATGCGCGCTTGTGTGGGATATGAAAAGATACTTGTTCTGCTCTGTCTCTGGAACACTCTCTCAGTAAATGAATAATACTGGGCTCTGTCAGCTGACCACACACACACGCACAAGGTGATTCCACTGTTTACAATACAATGCTGTATTGGAAATACTGTAACATTTATGATTCAAGGTGGTTTGGTCTTTCATCTTGTATATGAAGGTGTCACTGCACTGTTCTCTGTCTCCCCCTGCAGACCTGTTCGATAACTACATGCAACAGGATGCTCACGAGTTTCTCAACTACCTGCTGAACACCGTGGCAGACATCCTGCAGGAGGAGAAGAAACAGGAGAAACAAAACGGCCGGCTGAAGAACAACGGAAGTGCAGTCCCTGCAGAACCCGAGGCGGAGAACAAGAACGAGTCCACGTGGGTGCACGACATCTTCCAGGGTACGCTGACCAATGAGACGCGCTGCCTCAACTGCGAGACGGTGAGAGCTTCACTTTTTATTGGTCGTCTATCACCCATGTACAATTTGAATTCTCCTAAACTGCCATACTGAAGCTGTACTGAACTCTGACAAATTAGGATCTGCATAGGATTTCCAAAAATCTCAAGATGGAGACATTCAGGAATGTAGGAGAGAGGCATAATTCACTTAAACATTGGCTAAAAACAAGCACCTTTTTCTTTGTATTTAGTCATAGCCTTTCCTATCCTCAGSTTTTGATCAATGCAGCGTAGGGACATGTTAGGCAATTTCACTGTATGTTTACTGTAGGAACTGTTTAAGATGTTTAAATATATGGAAGTGTAGTGTTTTATTATTTGTTCAATCATCAATAATTTTTAATAAAATTTTATAAAATAATTTTTGTTGTATTACTTATTAAATTTAATCCCATTTCTGGCAGCAGAATTAGTGGTTAGATCTGTTGCCGTGCACCTCCAAGGTCCGGTTTCGATCCCCAGGGTGTGAGTGTGCATGGAGTTTGCATATTCTTGTGCTTGTCCTCCAGGAACTCCGGGTACATATGACAATTTGCTGTCTTTTGTACTCCCTTTTCCTTCTACATTCCAAAAACATGCAGATTAGGCTAACTGGTGTTCCAACATTGCCCATAGTGTGTGAATGTTGAACGGAGGTCCTACCACGATTGTAAAAAAAAATAAAATAAAATGGTAATAAATACAGTGGTAATCACCATTGGCCTCCACCATCATTCGTTGAACTACAGAGGTCAGAAWTGTGTTTTTGCCAATTCCAGGTAAGCAGTAAAGACGAGGACTTCCTGGACTTGTCTGTGGATGTCGAGCAGAACACTTCAATAACACATTGTCTCAGGTATTTATGTCACCCAGGAACGTACAAGAGCCGTCTGAGCCTTCCCATGTTTCTTCATATTAAATTAAATTTATTAATATTAAATGATGTAGCGGAAACTAAAGAAATGGGAACTAATGCTTTACTGTGACAGGCTGCAAAGTGCCTAAAAATACAATAAAAAAAATTGTTTGTTTATGTGACAAACTCAGCAGAAACCTCCTGTCTGTTCCTCTGGTTGGCTTAACAAACCAAAAAACATTCCTTTGAAACCGATCAGGTACAGAGAGACAAAAAAAACTCTTCAGGAAGCCWGGAGAACTATTCCTCAAGACTACATTAAAAATACGAGAAGGTCTGGCTCTTTGGAAGCAAATATGAGGAACTGAAGGATGCTCAAGACTTTTGCAGGTCACTGTACATTGTCTTTAGGGTCTCACCTCTGATTTTGTCGTGCTTGTGTGTACAGGGACTTCAGTAACACGGAGACGCTGTGCAGTGAGTATAAGTACTACTGTGAAACCTGCTGCAGCAAGCAAGAGGCCCAGAAACGGTCAGTGAGTTTTATTTAATGCATSATTTTGATCACTTGCTTTGATGTCTGCTACTAATACGTAGACGAGAATGAGAAGGATTCTGTGTTCAAAGTAAAGAAGCAAAGGATAATGAGAGCGTGTTGGCTTTTGCCATTGCACGTTTTTGTTTGCTGCAGGCAATGACGACGAAATTAGAAGAAATGTTTTATTTATTTATTTATTCTATATTATTTTTACTCCTGTTTCGCATGTATATGTGTGTTTGTGTGTTGTGTCTCCAGCATGCGAGTGAAGAAGTTGCCCATGATCTTGGCGCTGCACCTGAAACGCTTTAAGTACATGGAGCAGTTGCAGCGCTACACGAAGCTGAGCTACCGCGTGGTCTTTCCGCTCGAACTGCGCCTCTTCAACACATCCGCCGATGCCGTCAACCTCGACCGCATGTATGACCTCGTGGCCGTGGTGGTACACTGTGGCAGGTACGCGAGTGCAGTTACACACAGTAGGTACACACACTGTTACCACCCACTGTAACATCAATGCTGTTGTTGTCGACTTTCGTAAAGCCACAAAGTCACAGTAATCGATGAGCAGCAATCCATGCCACAGTGAAACTGAGCTGTAAATAGGGTTCTGTTAATGTGATTATTTTTTTCTATAGTTACAGCTAATACACACATCAGACCTTAAAATGCACAGATTATAAATGTGTTGTTTTAATAAATTAAAACATGTATACATTGTTATGGTAGAACTGGGCGGAGCCGAGCACTGATTAAGGGGAGSGTCTCTTGCTATATGAGGTCACAATAGCAAATCACACTAAATCAGCAAGTGCCTTTAAGTACTAAATACCTACGTGGTTAGGTAAGGCATCCTCATGCAGCCAAGCAGTTAATTAAAAGTACAGACATGTGCTATAGTTTTAAGTGGACTAGTAGTMAAACTACTCAAGCAAAGGTTTTATTTTTTAAGTACAGTAATGAAGTACATGTATTTCGCACCTCCGCATATCATCATATTGTGCGTTGTCTTGTGACAGTGGGCCAAACAGAGGACACTACATAACGATAGTGAAGAGTCATGGATTCTGGCTGCTGTTTGACGATGACATTGTGGAGGTGTGTGTGCGTGAGTGCATGTGCACGTATTCACTGATTTATTACATTTAGCTGAACGCATTTTAATTTGTAACAAACTCTTCCTTTCGTTCTCCTTTACAGAAAATTGATGCACAAGCAATAGAGGAGTTCTACGGTTTGACTTCTGACATCTCTAAGAACTCCGAGTCAGGATACATTCTTTTTTATCAGTCCAGAGAGTGAAGGATGGAAAAGCAGAGGCCGGTAAAGAGCTTAAAGRAAGAGCAAAGGATGGGAAGTAGGGGACAAAACTAACAGAAGAAATGTAGTTCAGTCACTACCACCATGCAGTCCACAGCCCACTCTTACACACTCTTACACACTCACACACTCAGGAGCAATTTCTGAAAGCTGTGCCAATAGCACCCTGACCTCATTTTTTTTTTTTTGCTAATTCCACATTTCCCAGAATCCTCTCCTCTACTTCATCACTGCACTCTGGGTGTGGGGGGGGGCGGATATCAAAAACTGACCCTGGGTCAGTCACCTGCATATGGAAGGCACTTTATAAACAAAAAAGCATCAACATAGATAGTGAGAAACACTACAAAAGCAGCAAAAGAACAACATACTGAATGACACCACTCTCGATCAGGACGTTGAAAGAAATGAAAGAAATCAATCCCTGTAAGAACATCTAGTCGCTGGGATGGTAGGGAATGGTCCAGTCTGAGRTCGGAGTCCTCGTTTGTATAAGCGTTCACTTTTTGTTAACATCAGTGGGTTATTTTTGGCACACAGATATGTGTATGAACCGAATTTCTTCATTTATACATTCGTGCATGATGCGTGTATGGTCAGTCCGAATCTGATTTCCCACAAGAATTTTCAATCCTCCAACGAATGTTTATTACATCCGATTGTAGTGGACACTTCAGATTTTGGCTTAAGTTATCCGGCTAACTAAGAAATCATGAGCTTTATTTTACCAAAGCAAAGTAACATTTTAGTTCCACGCTCCATTTGCTAAAGGRGTTTAGCCGCCATCTTTGCATTCGCGCCATCATTATAGGAATAACCGTAATTAATTAAAGTCTTTCACCTSAAATGAGTGTGTTTGGATGGACCAGGACGAAGKTAAATGTTTTGCTTATGTTCAGCTATATTWAAAACARTTGTCCACTCTGATTATTTTCTGGCATTRAACCCTAATTGGGACTTTCCGGAGAGAAAATTGGCCGCTGCTGCCACGCACTCTCACTAAATCTGCATGATGTCACCAGGCCATGGACATCTCAGGTCAGTAAAGTCGTTCCTGCCTCTTAACTATGACGGGCAGGAAGACATTCTTTGATACACTCATGATCGAGCCAGGATTCAAGGCAACAGCTGTGTAATGGCCTCGTCTTACATCTTTGTACGTTACACAGTTGTTATCAAACCTCTATTATGCTTCATGATGCAATGGACACTATTTAAATTCAGATTCGGATTATGCATAGAAGTACTTACAGCTTAATTATGTAGAAAATGTAGAGATGTATAAATATATAATGATGCTTAYAAGTACAGTATCTGGAGCACGGATCACCTTTTTCCCTGCACTCATTTCTCACTTGCCACTTGTACCGGAGAAAGTCCAGTTTAGAGCTCGTACTTTGAGCTACTGTGGCCCCAGATCTCTGCATAGGTTGTGTGATTTGATGGTCGTAAGCCAGCACTTGTAATAATTTCAATAAAATCCTTTAAGCATTTGTCTGAATTCCAGGTGCAAGGTTACACACTGTATTTCATTGACATGAAACGGAGGCCATTATGTTTGCTTAATGTTACACTAATTATAATAATAATGTCGGCATCTGGTGTTTTTAAGACTCATCTGAGATCAGTTCTGTTTCTCTGCGATGATTAACACTAAAGGAACGGTTTCAGAAGTTACAACATTAATAGACTGCATCAAGATTTTGTAATGAGTTCAGTTCACCCTCCTCCTGATGGCTGCTATGGACCCTTAAATAGAAACGCACAATTTAACTAATTAGAAAAGATGAAGGGCAGTTTTTAAAAAAAATTATTTTCTCAACTCTATTTATGAGAAGAGTTTATGGCTTAAGAGAAAGAACACATAGGCCTAGAAATATTTTGCATGATGAGCTTCTCTCTGACTGAAGTTGACTGTGTATAATGAGATGAGCTCAGTAAAGTAAAACTACAGTATAAGGAAAAGATTAACATTCCTTTTCATGCTCATGTGCTTTTTTTTTTTTTTATACACCGAGGACATTAATGTCAGACTTGTGGTATAATGAATTATTTCTGATTTGCACCTTGATTTGTCTGTGTTTTTTTTTTTTTTTCTTTTCATGTTTCATTTCTGACCTCATAGTCTCATTATAATAATACTAGTAGCATTACTAATAGGTTGCATGGGACTTGGGGACTTGTATCAGCCTGCGACCTCTCAATGTCTGAAGAGAAAAAAAATCAGAAAAAAAAATCATAATTTTTTTCGTGCATTAAAATTAACATAAGTTACTATTAAAACTGAATATTATTATTAACAAACTGAACATTTTCTGCTGATGTATTGGTCAACTGCACATTCTATGTACTTTCTGATGGACAAAGTATGTGGACACCAGAGTATCGCACCCATATCAGTGCACATCAGCGCCACTGCAACAAAGTGAAGTCCATCAAGATTTGGTTCGTCAAAGAACTCGAGTGTCCCGCAATACACCCTGACCTTCGCCTGGACTGCACACCAGACTTACTCAAAGAAAAACATCAGTACCTGATGTCACTAATATCTCTGTGGCTGAATAAAAACAAATCTAGTTAGAAGCTTTCCCAAAAGAGTGGAGGCTATTACAAGAGTCAAGGTGGAATACATCTGAAATGGAGAATAGTCACAGAATCAAAAAGAAAATTTGGGAGGAAATGTATAAATAAAAATGATAATATTCTCCATGAAGAGCAGGCCTGGGCCAACAGTGGCAAGGAAGAAAATGAGATGGCAATAGGAAGAAAAATTGAGAAGGAACCATACTCAACAGGGATCATTTGGATGACCTCAGAACAAGTGCATATGCACAAGTGCTGCCAAGGCTGGTCTTGCTGAAATCATCCAACATAGGGCCCATGCTTATGAAATATGCAATATACAAAACATAAGTTTGAAAGCTGAAGTTATAAACAATCTTGAAATGGAAAGTACACTATAATGTAATAGGTTTATATGGAGTTTTCATTCATCCTGTATGTAACATAGTTATCATTCGAATTATCCATGGAAGTACTTGCAAGTTATTTATGTAGTAAATGTGGAGACACATAAATATATGATGAAGCACATAAATATCTGGAGCACTGATCAACAAGCAAATAATTAGCCAATAATTTGATCCTACCACACAGGATGTTGTGATCCCTGCCAATGTGTGAATACTTTAGAGCACACCACCTGCTGCAAAATGTTACCACCTCAAAGGCAAACATAGATAAATGGATTATTTTATTCATTTATTTATTTTGAATTGCCACACAAAAAAATTGCATTGAATATTACTAAATTTTTTCTACTTCTCTCGAGGACGAGGATATGCTTTTGTTCAAACCTACTAAATACTTCTGTTGCTCTGGATAAGAACGTCAAATAAATGCAGTAAATATAAGAGTACATCAAGAACTAACAATGACCTTTGTTGAGAATTCTCCAAAGTCCCCAAAAGCGCTAACATACACCAATGGAGATACATACCTTTACRTACTGAGATCCTTTTATTTTACCTGAAGCACACAAAAAACTGGTCAGTGACTCACCAGTCRGCATGTAAAAGCCTTTCCTTAGCATGGAGGCACGTTTCCTAATGTGGCCAGCCATCACAGTAGTTACTCCATAGTCCACAAAGTGCTTGGCTCCGCTTTGGTCATGTGTCCATCGTCCAACTCGAATAATGCTTGGTTTGATAAGCAACTCACGATTGTGCGTTGAGATACAAAAGATTACAAAATTGGACAATGTTGAAAGTTCAACAGTTCACACAATTGGATTTCTGAACTACTTATGATCTTATTTACTCATACAGCACTTCATAACAAGACAAACAAGAGGTATTATGCTTAGCTTGTTGCGTCAACTCTGGATATCAGTAGCACTTAGTCAAGTTTCATATTTGAGGTCACGAAAAATGATTTTGCCTAGAAAGTAGCTTAAAAMGGAAAGTATCATGGTAGTACATGATGTAAGGACAAGTTCTCCAGAAAGGACTTTTTGGCTGTGATTTTCTGTCTAGTCCATGTACAGTACCTGAGCAGTTTCAGAGGAATATTTTTGTTTGTTAAGCCAAACAGTGACCTATAAATCGTTCAAACATAAAAAAAAATAAATAAAAAACATTTAACTTGATGAACTAGTGAGAAACAGATGATCAGGCTGGTGATTAGCATATTGGTGATGGTGAATGATGAGTGGATGGAACAGATGAGAGGGGGAATGAGGTTGCTGCTAAGGTTTTAAGTTGCATCTTTAGGCACTTTTTCAGCCAGTTGGAGAAAAAACAACATCTGAGAACAACATCAACCTTTTGGGTGAATGTCCGTATTACCAGAATTGTATGTAGACGTCCTCATGCATGCATATTTATCGTGCATTTGGCTATTTTAGAAATTAACAATGAAAGGAAATACGGATGTGTGGCAAATCCCTGGAGACAAACACACACATACACACACACAAAAGAAAAAATAGTTTCATTCATATGGAATGGAGCTGCATAAAAATGATTTGCAGATGTTAGATGAAAATATTTCATCTAAATATTATATATCTTATAAAGTTGGGCTGTAATAGAGGATAAAAAATAAATAGAGATAAAATAAAAAGAGAGATTGTGTGTTTATTTTTTTCTTCTTTCTTTTTTAAATCATTTAAATGTTACTGAGCAAATTGGTTCTCTTTCCTGTACTAGTTTTCCAGATTTTATAGATTAACAAATACAAAGGATGTTCAAGTCAAACTGGGGATTTCTGGTGGATGAAGACTGAAAGCACAATACGATGATGAGACTCTTAGCTGCAGTAAACCATTTGAACAGTGAAAACAATTTTAAAGAAAGCTGATGTCTATGAATGGCTGTCCTGACCAAGGTGTCTTGGAGTCCACTGCACTCGTTTCCATGAACAATCAGTGAGTGGAACGCCTGCTTCTTGAAAATTGATAAAAAACTGAACACACAATCATTCACCAACACCGCTCCATCATCATGTACTGTCCTGAACTCGCTCCAAACCAAAGTTACTGGTGAGTGTATATTAAATCTGGATGACCAGATAAATGAATAAAGAAATGAAGTAGAAAGCACAAATGCAAGCAGATCCTTTTTCTTTTCTTTTTTTTTTTTTTTGAGTTCACATTTAAGTGAATATTAAACACCGTTCAAGTCCTTATATGATTATCCTATACTGCATACTTGTTTTTGTCATAATCAACCATGTGTAGTTATATTCTTAGAATTATACTACAGTACACACCTATGGGGAAGATGCTGAAGGAACAAACTGTCCAGTTCATGTTCAGTGTTACCTAGAAATCTCAAACTCATTTTACTGTAATGTCTCTATTCATTAGGTGAAAAAAGCAGGAGAAAACATAAGGTGAGGTGATATACAGTACCATACTAGCTGATTATAACATTTATTTATTTGTCCAGCACAGTTTGGTGCTTTTCCTGCTCAAATTCAGCTGATACAGCTAACGTGTTAACTGCCAGCTGTAGGGGTGTTTCTAAGCGTTGGTGAATTACAAACGTTGCCGAACAAGACTGCAATTAAACAGCTCTGATTTATGCCTAAACATTGTCACACGAGAGGTTGTAGCGTTATACTGAATACCTGCAGTAGGCATGATGCTGCATGCCACATGCTGAAGATACAGTATATAACAGCTGTGCTGATATTCAGTACAACAGCATGACCTCTCGTGTGATATTGCATTTGTATAACAGTTTCGCAAACACAGTTTATTATCAACAGATTTAAACTAACACATATCCTTTTGCGATTGGTATAAYTTTCTCACCGTGACTGGAGGAGCTGTTGACRGACTAGTATATAGTGTGATTAACAGGGGCGAAAAATGTGTAAAATTCCAATTGGTACTATGTAGTCATAAGGAGCACAGARTAAAACATGTGAGTGGTGAACAGTCCTGAGAAACTTACAAGATTTACTTGATATTTCTACTTATTCTGCTAATTTCTGGGTTCCAGGGKTGAGTCCCAAATAGTGCAAATGGAAAGTTAGTGCTATTTAGGGTGTACAATCCCTTGTTCCACACATCATGTAGTGCCCTTGATTAGATAGAGAGATTTGGGATTCAGAACACGACAATTTCAGAGGCAATGACTTAGAAGCAATTACTAAGTAGAGAAAGTATTGTTTAAGCTGATAATGTTTCTTGCTGAAAGTGCGTCTGCAACTGGTTGTGAATATTGGTTTTGGCAGGCAGAATTACTTAGTCGGAATTAACTGTTAACTATAATRTCATTTAATACTTGTTGTTTTAGTGAAACATTCAGACCATGCAACCTATTGACTATTGCAACATATTGAAACCTTGTTAAAGACCATTACAAATAGAAGAAAGATTTGCAATACTTTAAAATGATTAAMTGAAAATTAGTCAAACATCTGWTGGATAAAGAATGACATTTGTSTATGTATGAAACAGTATCTGACAACAAATCATAAATTATAGAACATTAAGACAGCATACTGCTTTCAAATGRACTACCACCTGACCTGCGTGTCCCTGATGTTTTAAGGGAAAATCCAAGGTAGGATTACCCAGTCATGCAATATACTGCTTAAGACATTTTAAAATTGAAAGTAAAACAATGCTTGTGATTATTTCTGTCTGTTGTGGTTATTTGATCAGTATTACAGTTTTTTACAATCGCTATGACAGTTTTTTCGATACACTTAACAAGTTTCCTAAACTCTTAACGCACCAACACACCTAAAATACACAATTGGCAAAACGGTTAATTTCATGCTCAAAATCACACATTGTAAACTAAACCCCAAAACGAATTTTCAAAATACAATAATAAACTAACACAATACACTATGTCTAACAAAACACTGCAAACATGTTTTAAAGTCAAATAATTATTCAAAACACTAACACATGCTCTCATCCAACAGGAACATTTAGTCAATCATAACACAATGACAACAAAAAAAACACTATCATCAGCTGAAATTACAGAAACTGCATTATTTTATTATTTTATATTTATATTTATGCTGTTTTTAAATAGGTTTAT
>QMIH01001055.1:55222-70217 GCA_003987875.1 Clarias batrachus
CCAGCATGGGTTCCCAAAGGACATCGTCTCGGACAGGGGGCCCAAGTTCAGGTCCCGGTTCTGGAAGGCATTCTGCCGTCTGATCAATTCCACCTGCAGTCTGTCCTCCGACTACCACCCACAGACTAACGATCAGACGGAGCGGACCAACCAACAACTGGAGCGCTACCAGGGATGCTTTATTGCTGATGGCCAGTGATCCTGGGCCCGCTACCTCATTTGGGCTGAGCTGTCTCATAACCTCCACACGTCCTCTGCCACCAATCTAAGCCCATTCGAGATATGCTACGGTTTCCCGTCTCCGATGTTTGACAACCAAGAACCGGAGGTTGAAGTACCGTCGGCCCAACACCAAGCAAGGAGAGAAAATACACACGCCACGCACACCAGAACCGAGGTGGGAATCATACCCGGACCCTGGAGGTGCAAGGCGACAGTCCTAACCACTTAATCATTTTGTTGCTTAAGATACCACCATATATAATTAAATCCAACATGCACACTGAGCCCCTGCTCCAAGAATTGTTTTGGTAGTTCAAGTAGATTCATCTTAAATTAATGTTGTGTCCAATGAGGTTGTAACCTTGTGCGCATGCCTTCTGTTGTTCAGAATATTTCAGATGCCAGGGTAAACGATAAGCCTACCAGTCTGAGCGAAGCGAACCAATCCACCGTGTCACCATGTTACTTATTGAACGTGAAATATTGCTTTGTGTCTGTTACAGCCAAATCAGAGTGCTGTAATTTRCAATAGTACTGCCCAGAATGATGCTGTTGTTACTGATATCTAACACTAATGTTCTAATTAATAGATTAATTAATAGTTAAATAGAGGATAAAAGAGAGCACTGTATTCATARTTCTGTTATTATATGCATGAAAAATCAGAGGACATACACTAACGCTTGTCTGCACATCGTAAAGATCAAGGTTTCTAACGATGTAGTCCACTACAGCATCCTCCAGACTCTCAGGACCCACGTGTGTAGGAGAAAGTGTTTTCCTCACACGCAGCTTAAACTGACGATAAGCCAGTTTAGCTGCCTGAAATGATTCCTGTTGGTTCARCAGAAAGGTTAGTCAATATTGTGAAACAAAGTAATTGTACTGATATGATAGCAATTCGATTTAGTCTACCAATATATTGTTGTTATTACAGTGTAATACTAAGATCTATATAATTCAATAGGAATAGCAGTACGTATATAAGCAAGAAAATTGACAGAATAAGACAACAACAACACAAACAGAAATAATGAGGTTTGCTGATAATGCCAAGGTAAAGCAGTAACTATTCTTCATACCACTGTAGCAATGAAGATGATCCTCTGCACTGTCTCTAAGTCATCAATGTAGCGGCGAAGAAGACTCTGGGCCTCCAGGCGTTCAATGGCATACAGGTCAGAGAAGCGTGACACAAGTCGGGCATGTCGAGATGAGCTGGTGAGCTGGGCACGCGTAGGAGACTCACTCCTTATAGGACTACTGTTACGGCTCCGCCGGGGAAGAGGACTGGGAGAGCGACTTCGGACCAGTCTGAAACATGAAGGATGAAAATCATCCACACTGTAGAATTTAGATGCTACTCTAAGCTGTGACTATGTTGAAAGTTTGATATAGATGAAAACCAGGAGTGTGTGTGTGTGTGTGTGTGTGTGTGTGTGTGCGTGCGTGCGTGCGTGCGTGCATGCGTGCGTGTTTGTGTGTGTTTGCGTGCATATGTGTGTGTGTCACCTTTCTTGTAGCATTGATTTCTCAGCAGTGAGAAACGTAACCTCCTCTCTCAGTAATCTGACCTGCCTCTCATAGTCTTCCAGCACGTCTAGTTTCTTCTTATAGAGGTTCACCTGATCATAGGCTGTTCGCAACCTGCAACGAGACACAACACACTATAGTAATGGCTAAAAACTTGTTCACCATTTCAAAAGAATGCACTTAATAAAAGGAAAACCCATTCATTTATGATGAAGAGGTATACTCCTGACAGGTATACAATTACAGACAAAATTAAAGATGGCTTATTGTCAGGCCTTGTACTGTACAGATACACCAAAATAATAATTAAGCATAATAACTAAATTAAAACAATTACCAGAGTATTTTCGACCCCTGCCTTTTATACTCTTAATACCCCCACACACTTGACCATATCAGTATTTATCAGACGGTATTTCTTAATTGACACAATGGCTTTTTGGTTAGTCGCCTTCCATCTCCAGGGTCTGGGTCAATTCCCACCTTGGGGTCTGTGTGCATGGAGTTTGCATGTTCTCCCTGTGCTTGGTGGGTTTCCTATCCAAAGATATGCAAACTGGGGTTCCCAAAATAGTAGGGTGTGAATGTGTGTCTGGAATGTTGATCAGAGGTCCTGTCACGGTCGTGAAAATGGGAATACAGGTGAAACTCATAAAATTAGAATATCGTGTAAAAGTTCATTTATTTCAGTAATGCAACTTAAAAGGAGAAACTAATATATGAGAGAAACTCATTCCATGCAAAGCGAGATAGTTCAAGCCATGATTTGTCGTAATTCTAAATTTTTTAGAAGCTCTATTTGTTTGGTCTCATGTTTCTCATCTTTCTCTTCGCAATGCCCCATAGATTCTATAGGGGTTCAGGTCAGGCGAGTTTGCTGGCCAATCAAGCACAGGAATCCAACGATCATTGAATAAGGTTTTGGTGCTTTTGGCAGTGTGGGCATGTGCCAAGTCCTGCTGGAAAATGAAGTCAGTATCCCCATAAARCTCGTTTGCAGAAGGAAGCATGAAGTGCTCCAAAATCTCCTGGTAGATGGCTGCGTTGACCCTGGACTTAATGAAGCACAGTGGACCAACTCCAGCAGATGACATGGCTCCCCATCTTACAATGTGTCTCTCCATTCTTCCTCCAGACTTTGGGTCCTCGGTTTCCAAATGAGATGCAAAAGTTGCTCGCAGCAGAAAAGAAGACTTTGGACCACTGAGCAACAGACCAGTTCTTTTTTTCTTTAGCCCAGGTAAGACGCTTCTGACATTGTTTGTTTGTTGTTCAGGAGCGGCTTGACAAGTGGAATACGACATTTAAAGCCCATGTCCGGGATGTGTATGGTGGCTCCTGACTCCAGCATCAGTCCACTCCTTGTGAAAGTCCCCAACACCTTTGAATGGCCTTTTCCTGACAATCCTCTCCAGACGACGGTCATCCCTGCTGCTTGTGCACCTTTTTCTTCCACACTTTTCCCTTCCACATAACTTTCTATTAATGTGCTTTTATACAGCACTTTGGGAACCACTTCTTTTACAATTACCTTTTGAGCCTCCTTATGGAGAATGTAAATGATGGTTTTCTGCACAACTGTCAGTCTTTCCCATAATTGTGCTTCCTACTGAACCAGACTGAGAGACCATTTAAAGGCTCAGGAMCCCTTTRCAKGTGTTATGRCTTAATTAGCTGATTAGACTGGGACACTTTGAGCCTAGAATATTGAGCCTTTTCACAATATTATAATTTACTGAGATTGTGGATTTGGGGTTTTCATGAGCTRTAAGCCAGAATCATCTCAATTATGACAAATCACGGCTTGAACTATCTTGCTTTGCATGCAATGAGTCTATCTCATATATTAGTATCACCTTTTAAGTTGCATTAATGAAATAAATGAACTTTTGTACGATATTCAAATTTTTCTAGTTCAACACATAAATATAATCGTCACCACTGGCTTCCATGGTCCCTAGTYGGACTACAAAGGTTCCTAGATGAATGGACAGATTTCTTAAAAGATATGATAGGGGGAGCTGATGAATTGGGGAAAAAAAATGTAGTGATAATTACTCACCTACAAACCACACATACAGTACAGTTAATGCTAAGTGGCAAATGAGTGTATACACTATGGCAAGCAAACAAGAATTCTAAGCACAACCATATAAATATTAATATCAAAATTCTGTAAACATGTCAATTTTGTTAATAATCTTTTGTGTTCTAGGATTAGTGGGAGGCATGTAACTCACTCTGCTTTCAGGTGCAGTATCTCATCTTCTGTGGCAAGAAGGGTGGTCGCTGACCTGTTTTTGGTGGAGTCCAGTTCAATATTTGCATCAGCAAGTCTAACGGCAGATAAAACCCAAGCTTATATACGCTATCGCCGGATACTGACTGTTAATCTACAAATAACTGGAACAATGTCTTGGTTAAGTCACATGAATTACAACTGAGTGTACTACTGTAGGTAAGTGGAATTCAAACTGACTGCTGTTTGACAGAGTCCAGCTCTATGCGTGTAGAGCAGAGCTGGTCCTCAATTTTCTGCATGTCACTCTCATGGGACAATGACAGTTCACGGATTCTTCGCTCCTTCTCCACATTGTCCTAATCACCACACACATACAGTAGAGAATATTGTTCCAGGCACTATACAGTATCTTTGACAAAAAGGCATAACTAAAAAAATGCTAATACAATATAATGAGCCACACCAAGAACGTGTGTGCAATGTTATTAAAGAAGAAGTTACCTGAATAAGATTGAGACTGGTATCTGAAGATACAGCGGCGCTTGCCATTGTGAAGCATGTACCAAGCCATGGAAGCAAGCGAGATTTTAGTGTATCCACTCCTGCATAATGACCACCTGGAATATGAAGCCAAAAAAAAAGTTTATCAGATTATTACAGCAGTCTAAAAGCAGTGGGTTATACGGACATGCAGACTGATTACAGAGCAACAAGAATGGACCAGGATATGTACCTTCTTGTGCAGTAAGGTTGAGTATAGTGAACAGCTGTGCCTGAATATTTGAGGTAAGTTCCACCAGCTCACAGCATCGATTCAGGTTCTGGTCACATGAAATCACCTGTAGGAACAGTGCTTCAGTGATTAAGAGGTGATCAGGAAAATGTCTGACACCGATCAGTTAACTCAGTTAGTTAAAGGAAGTTAAGAAGCAGCATATTTTTCTGGTATTGTAAGCAAGTGGCACCCAGCCATTAGTGATAAGCAACAGTGTAGGATCTTACCTTCTCTTTTAATTCCAGCAAACATGAAAAAGCCTTTTTCTTAAATTTAACAGCTGTTATTTCAATGGGTTAGTGACATCACCTGCATCAAATCTGATCAATTGATTGTCACAGGTCATTAAGTTAGAAGACTACACTGTATGCCCTACTAACCCTAACCCTGACCATGACTTCCTTAAAGAATGTTGCCCTTTCCAAACTTCTTGGAAACAAATAATTGTGTAGAATGGTTTTGTTTTGCTGTGCAAGAACTTGAGTGGCCTGCACAGAGCACTAATCTCAATACCCCTGAACACCTTTGGATGACTATTAAGAGCACAAGAACCTGTTGGAATTCTGGTATTTCCCAAAGGTGTTCATGGCTCAAAAAAGTTTGGGGGAAGGTCCACATTTGGGTGTAATGGTAATTCCACATTCTTATAATCATAATGTATCTATGCCAGGTGATAAGTTATTGTCCTGCTTCCTTATTACTCGATTAAGCTGATCAAGTAAAAATTATATTTTTGCCTTTCTGTTGTTTTCTTTACAACAGAAATGTTAAATAACTATTTTCCAGCATGTCCCATATGCTGCTGCAGAAGTATATATTTTCAATATGTTTTATTATGTTTTATAAAAAAAAAAGAAAAAAAAAAAGAGCTGCATGGACACTTTCAGTGTACTTGAAAAATCTCCTCACTATCTGCAAAACCTTCATACAGTTTCCAACACCACCACTTTTTTTTGATAAAAATGTAATGTGTGTAGACACACCAGACTATGTGAGGACTTTACAACTCTAGACTCATTCACTACTGAGTCTGAGGCATGGACATCAGCTATAGTAAAACCCTGGATGATTGTCTGGTTGCCTTGACTACTGGCATCCATAGTAACCTAACTTTGCCAATAAATCCAAACATTCCATTCAAAAGTTTCCCCCCAGTTGGAACATTGCAATTATCTTAACGACGAGTAGTTACAGTCAAATGCATTAACATTGTTTGCAGCTCCAGCAGTATGCTCTGTATCATATCAAATCACATGCATTTATGACTTTATCATTTAGCCTACATTATGAATTAACCATAGTGTGAATGCCATTAGTGCATGAACTTACATGATAGTCTTTGTACCAGGTTTCTAGTTTTTGCTGCAGGACACTGTAGGATGAAGTGTTCACCAGCCTCCGTAATGTATCCGCCATGTTACACTTTGTCAAACTCCCCTTTAATCTTGTTAAAGACTTCACGACGTCTCAGGGCAAAGCACTGCACTTCTTAATCTGGGTTGAGTCTGCACGACAGCTACCCTCCTGCCTTTGTATACACACACATACACACACACACACACACACACAAAATGCTGCACTTGCCGTTTGATAGGATGCCATGGACGCTCTTTAGTTGTAGCAACAGTGTTAGTTGTCCCCTCCCCAGACTCGAAGTGGCTCAAAGTTGTCCACTTCCTTAGAGAGACTTCAGGTCTGCAGTGTTGTAAAGAAGACACTGTTATTGTAAACCAGTGGTGTTAAATGTCGGACTTTGTTTACATGTGCATGGTGGTGTGCTGTTTAGTCTAGTTTCACCACCAAACTGTAAAAATAATCCCTGTGTATATCTCTTTCAACTATACAATATTTACATTAGACCTATAGTGTTTGTCATGTATTGTTTATTTGTATTTTATATTTAGTTTGTACTTTTGAATGCTCCGTTTGATTCCATGCTGTTTCGTGCGGTTAAGAAATCCCTGTTAAAAATTCGATATTTCAAAAATCTTCAAATGAAAAGATTTAATGGCAATTTGAGACATATCAACTGTGTTTACACTAAGGCTGCTTGATTATGGCAAAAGTCATAATTATGATTATTTTGGTCAATACAGGGATCATGATTCTTTAAAACGATAATTCGTTGAATTCATAACCGTCATCCATTTATTCAACTTTAAATAAAACAACCTGGAGTGGAGATTAATTGAGACATAAAGAGATAAATAGCACAGCATGTGTGACAGTRATTTTACTGAGGGACGAATGCGCACAGCTGTCAAGTATAAGGATGTGAYAGATTTCTAAGACAAAATGAGAACATCACTGATGCAGTAGCTTCTCTGTTAGATCGGATAGCCTTCACTACCCATGTGCACCTTGGTCACCCATGATGTTAATGCTGCTTGTGATAGAGAGGTGTCAGAATACACAGTGCATCAGTGTGTCAAAAGGGGGACCTACTCAATATTAGACAGGTGGTCATAATGATATGGCTGATCGGTGTATGAATGGTACACATTTTGCCTACTAACTTGGTGGCTTGTGTCCTTGTGCTCTTGCCTGCCCAGTTACCGCACAAAGTCTTTGGTTAAATATATTGGCATTGCTATATCTGGGCTTCCCATTTCTGGAAAACCCAATGCAGGCCWYCTTACGACACAGACCAAACCATTCAAAAATGTGACTTTTGTGCTTAAAATGATGTAAACAATCACATTTATGGTGGTGGTTCTACATTGTATGCCTCCATAGATCAGATTTATATATGTATTTTTATTTTATTATTGGTCACTACACTACAATTCCCGTAATTTAGTGTAACGTAGTGGTCCCTTCCTTATTTTTCCAGTGGAACATTCCTATGTGTGTGTGTGTGTGTGTGTGTGTGTGTTCGCCGCTGTCAGGCGCAGGACAGGGAGGGAGGGACAATATGGCGTCCGAGCAGGTCTGTTTATATTATAAACTCAAATAACCTACTTTATTACATTTATTTTCTGAATTTCTTTCATCGTTGATTGTGYCCGAAACGTAGCTGTGTATCTTAGATTATTATATGAAAGTGTAGTGAAGAAGTGTGTGCCTTTTTGTTTACCTTTATGCAGGGCTCGCGTTCATATCTGGAAAACTAAAATGTCTTTTTTTAAAGAAACAGTGTCTCTGTTTTCGTTTGTTTCGTTCATATGTTGGCTCTGTTTCTTCCCGACAGCAAAAGTGTACTGTTTTATCGGTTCCTCTGTATAAGGTGGAGGGTGCGTTTATTTTTAGTCACAGCGTTACTCAGTAGGCTGCCTGCAGAGAGACAGACAGGAGCTTGCTACGCGCTCCTGAGCGCCGCCTTGTGGTCTCTTTTACATGTATTCACAGAAAAAAGGAATACGATTTATAATCATTTTAATGTCTGAATGTTTGAAAGCCATGATTTAAAAAAATATTTATTTGGTTAAAATAATGTGTATGACAAATACCGCAGATGTTTATCCCATTTAATCCCAAATTAAATGCGTTAAAAACGGTCTGTTAAATACACTACTTTTTATGAGCGTTCCCGAATGTTCCCGAATGTTCCCGAAATGTAGGGCTCGTTAAAATAATATTTCAGGAAGAAACTAGCAWACAGTAAAAGTCTATGTCAATAACAAASGTATCGTTGCACCAAACACTTATWARTCAAAGTAGAATTTGTGCAYGTTTCYWAACATCTAGGTCATATTTTTCTTACTTTACAGTAGCAAAAACTATTTCATATGTATTATTTTATGTATACTCAAAAATCTTGGGTCAAGCCAAATACTAACAATCGTTATTATGTCTTTTTATAAATGTGCAAACAACCTGCTTTTTTTCTGCAGAAATTACATAACATTTGTGCAAATTTATTATCAAAGTCTGAAAACTCTTATAAATACAGTATTCAGACCCATTATTCATTTTTTTGTAGACACATATTTGTGTCGCAGTGATGACTAGCAACAGGAACCACCAGGGGCCACAGAGTGGATCACAATACCTAGATTTGCGATTCTGTATTTATCATGATTTCATAAATATCCCAATTTAGTATCAATTAATTTTTTTWATTTTGTTAGAWTTCTTCAAAGTTAGCAAATAATTTGCCCCTACCGCACAGGATCCTATACTGTGTGCCAGTGTGTGAACAGGACACCACCTGTAGGGTAATAGAGGAACGGCAACATTTTACCTCCTCAAATGCAAACATGTGTAAATTAATAAATTATTTTTTTAAAAACGCCACCAGGCGTAACAGTTGATATTTCAATATGTAATATGTGGGGTGTTCAGATCATCCTTTCATGAAAGATGTAGTTGATTAGTTTTTTTTCTGTGTGTGCTTTCATGAACTTAGGTTTCTTCAGCGTGATCGGTTTGCCACAACATCTGCTTTCATGAACACAAAAAAAGTATATACTCACAGAAAGCTGTAGGTCACATGGTGTTGCTGTTTTTTAAATATATACCTGTATCTTTTCGTCATGATGTAGACACATACCTGAGTGTCTAAAATGTTTTGCTTTGTTCTGAGTCACACTTCTTGATAGTTAACTAATATTTTATTTCATTATTGACATTTTGGCTGC
This sequence comes from Clarias batrachus, assembly GCA_003987875.1. NCBI lineage: Eukaryota > Metazoa > Chordata > Actinopteri > Siluriformes > Clariidae > Clarias > Clarias batrachus. The sequence continues at coordinate 64,575 of QMIH01001055.1, forward strand.
TTAGTCTTCCCCATTTGTGATAGTTTTTAGTTAATTAAGCAATATTACATGAGAGCACAGAGTGACTCGGACTGCGCTCTTGTCCCTACAGTCGTGCTGATATCCAGCAAAACAGCACAAACTTAAATGCAATATTGTTTTTACGACACTTCCACGAACACCATTCCTAGTTAACATATTATGATTTTTTTTTAACCAGTTATTTTACATCGCCAACACACAATCTTCTGCGCCTAGCGAACCTATCTAACCTCACCTGGTTGGACTGACGACCGACAGTAAGTGTAATTAATGGGGTAAAAGTAGTACTATGTAGCCAAAAGGTGAGGAGAATATACCATAGAGGTAGTGGACAGTCCTATAAACCTCATATGTTTCTCTTTATCTTTCCACTTATTCCACTTTAGAATATCAGCTCTTTTCATTTCTAGTTAAGCTTTAAATGAAAAGCTAGTGAGCTATGTAGTGTACAATTCAGTCATTTTACACACCAAGCGCTGCCTTTGATAAGAAGTTATAGAGGTTACTATAGCTTGGCTTAGGTGATTCTGTTGTTTAAGATGTCATAATACATCATAACATTGGATGTTTTTTCTTGCTGAAAGTGCTTCTGTGACTGGTTTTGAATTTGGGTTTGGGCAGGCAGCTGCTCTCATTTCAGTACTGTAGACCATACCGACGTACACTCACCCATGCTGTGAACGACAATTATTGTATTTAACGATTCTTAGAACGTCTGGGWCACAGAGTGATACATGTTGTTAAACATCCCAGWGATGTTACAGTCTATTATCCTCGGTCATAGACCTCCTTTTCGGTCAGAACTAACTGTTATATAATTGTCATTATTATTCTTAAATAGTGGAATAACTTTTTTTTTGAGGAGTTGTGTGCAAAACCTGAGTGGTAGAATAACGGTATAATCATGTAATAGAGAAAAAGAAATAAGTGTATAAGCATGTGTAAAATATTGTGTCCTCCTTTTCCTTCCCTGCAGGAGAGCTCAAATGGTCCGGTGAAGAAGTCGATGCGGGAGAAGGCCATTGAGCGAAGGAACGTTAGTAAGGAGCACAACAGTAACTTCAAGGCTGGATATGTGCCTATAGAGGAGGAGAGACTCCACAAAACCGGSCTGAGGGGTCGAAAAGGCAACATTGCTGTCTGCATCATAGTCCTGCTCTTCCTGCTTGCACTCATTAACCTCATTGTGAGTACATCTAAAGAGGAGACTTGAAATGAAGTGCTTTTTTGAAAATTATTTTCATATTGTTCTTACACTTTTCATATTCTATTTATAAACTTTTTAATCATAAGACAGCAGTGCAATGAATATGATGCAGATACAAGTCAAGAACTTCAGCTTAAATCAAAATGGGGAAATAATGTGTGTCTGGATGTCATTCAGTCTTATTTAAGTATTAGCATTCAGTTCAGTAATATGTTTTTTCACACTATTCTGTATATAAACCCTTTGATTGGACTGAGTGGATAATGGTATGAATCCAATGGAAAGGATATTAATGGATTTCCTGGTGATTTTACTGTGTGCCAGATAACTCTGGTGATCTGGACGGTTATTCGGATCGGCCCTAACGGTTGTGACAGTATGGAGTTCCACGAGAGCGGTTTGCTGCGCTTCAAGCAGAAAGCTGACATGGGCGTGGTCCATCCACTGTACAAAAGCACTGTGGGAGGGAGGAAAGATCAGGACCTTGTCATCACTGGCAACAACAACCCAGTGAGTATGGAGAAGAATTCTACTGATTAGTGGTTAAAACTCAGCCGCTTAAATTAGCAAGTGCTACTAAACCCCTAGTGTTTTTTTTTTCCCCCGACTTAAATCACTTTGTCTAAATTTGTGCATGCTTTAGGTGGTGTTTCAACAAGGGAACACTAGGCTAAGTGTTGAGAAGGACAAGACATCTATCACCAGTGACCTAGGCATTTCCTTCACTGATCCACGCACACAAAACACCTTCTTCAGCACAGACTTTGATAACCACGAGTTCCACYTGCCCAAACAGGTCAAAGTGCTCAATGTAAAGAAAGCCTCCACAGAAAGGGTGAGTGATGTTGTATCACATTTCATCCCATCTTTCCAATATAAATCACAATATTTCTATATTTCCTTTCTGACCTCCTGTCAGATGATGTTTTTTTGCCATTACAAATCAGTTTGGTGTAAATTCTCCTGAATGGATGAAATTTCTTAATCAATTAAAGATAAACAAGAAGGGAACCAACCTACTAACTGTAACATGATTGGAATAGCTAGCTAATGGTTACTGACATGTCAAAATGGGAAAGCAATCTTGTAAAGTTAAATAAGAATTTTGATGTAAAAGCAAATATATGTTTTTNTTTCTTTTCTTTGGCCCTGATACCTTACCGGTGCTACCTAAATGATCGCACGAAGTGCGCCGGTATCAGGACCCTTAAATAAACCCGCCGTCAGGTGCGGCTCGTTCCGGCTGATTGCCTGACGGCGGCGTTGCCTAGCAACCGCGTGTATAAATGGCCGTGCTTTTGCCTGTTCAGAACTCCGCGTGGTAACAACTTGCGGATCTGCCTGTTCTGAACAGTTTAAGCACGGCTCTGCCTCTCGCGCGACCCGCGTCGTTACAGTTTTTTTGCCATTACAAATCAGTTTGGTGTAAATTCTCCTGAATGGATGAAATTTCTTAATCAATTAAAGATAAACAAGAAGGGAACCAACCTACTAACTGTAACATGATTGGAATAGCTACCTAATGGTTACTGACATGTCAAAATGGGAAAGCAATCTTGTAAAGTTAAATAAGAATTTTGATGTAAAAGCAAATATATGTTTTTACTGTTTTTACTTGCTGCCCACTTCCAGGTGCCATTGGCACGAGATATTGTAAATGTAGCTACTGTGACATGGGCCAAATTAGGAAGGCTAAACAAATGGATCAGAGCAAGTCCAAAACTGCAGCTTTTGTGGGATGTTCCCAGTCTGCAGTGGTCAGGACTTGGAAGTGATCCAAGAAAGGAAACTCTTTGAACCAGGGAGAGAGTCATAGGAGGCCAAGGCTCACTGATGCACATGGGGAGCAAAGCCTAGCCCATGTACTGTAGTTTGATCCATTGGTTAKAAAAATGTTTACCATTAAATGTTTTATTACTCTGATATACTAATATGATATGCTGATACTAATATACAGAAGTGRCAAAAATACACAAAMACAATACTCAAGTAAAAGTACTTGCCTTAAGATATACTCCACTACACTACACTATAAAGGTACCACTTGAAAGTATACACTCTAGGTGTGATGCTCAGCTGAAAAATAAAGCATCTCTTTTTAAAATGTAGGGAGTAAAGGTACAGGTTTTTCATCARAAATGTGGAAAATACTCAAGGAAAGTACATACTGTATACACAAAAGAAGTACAGTAATGGAGTAGATTGTTATTTGTCTTACAAATACAATCACTGTGCAACATTTTTATTGCAGTTTACCTCCAACTGTGGTAAAAAAAAATTGGAAGTAAACAATTGTATAGATTGTATAGAATGTCATTGGATGCTTTAGTTCTTTTTCTTTTCACTTTCTTACATTTGTGTAATATATTATTGTTATCTAAATATTAAATTAAATGAATCACTGAAAACCTCTGATGTTTAATTTGAGTATTTATGTAGATGAAAGATCAAAAGTCCAAATTATGTTTACACTAAACCATCACATCCATGTGTTTCTTCTCCGAAATGTAACAACAAAGCCCTTGTAGATTAGATTTTACAATGTTCATACTCCAAAATTTATTGGAAAACCTTCCCAGAAGAGTTTAGTGCATTTGTAACAGTAATTCTGGAATAGCATGTCCGTCAAGCATACAGTCTATGAGTGTGATGGCAGGGYGTCCACATATTTTTGCATATACCGTGTATAATTCATTTACACCACCTTGAGAACCATTGATAAAGTGATGTTTTAAAATGAAATCAAGAATGTGATTTTACAGATTACTAGCAACGCATCGTCTGATCTCATGATCAAGGGTGACGGCAAGGCTATCGTTCGTGGAAATGAGGGCGTCTTCATCATGGGCAAGACGGTGGAGTTCAGGATGGGCGGTGATATTGAGCTCAAAGCTGTGAGTTCATCCTTCTGCTTCAGTGTAGAAATKAAATAATCRGATACAAGTAGAGTAACGAGCACAGTACTCATTTGAGCCTGTTTATGGTTATACTGTAGCACTTTAGTGAACAACTCATTGAATTCTGTGACTAAGTTATTCATGTGTGGTTACCATGTCATACACAGGAGAACAGCATTGTTCTGAACGGCTCGGTGATGTTTAGTCCATCGCGCATCCCTAACACCTCTCAGGGGGGTGAGCTGTACTTCAATGAAGGCCTGGAGAGGTACAAGCTCTGTATGTGTGCAGACGGGACCCTTTTCAGAGTGCAGGTCAAATATCCCAACATGGGCTGCCAGACCACGGACAACCCCTGCGGAGCAGCGCACTGAGACCAGGGGAATTTCCACAAGACTTCCACAACCCATACACACACCCACACGCTAACACACTAGAACTGATAACAGCATTGCTAGATAAAGGTGTGTACTTCAACACTAAATCATGGTCATTTTGACATTGAGATTGGTCTGTAGCCATAATTCCATAAACCCTAAATCCTTTTTTTTTTATTGTATCAAGTGCTTGAGACATTGATTTGTATCAGTGCTCATACCTTTAAACCCCACCCTATACAAACACGTTTCGTTTTATTACGTAAGGTCTTGAGCAAAGACCTGCCTCTGATTTATCACTTTGGTATTTTTATTGCTTTTAAAGCTGATTGATATTTACCTCTCCGTACATACAGTATCTTGTTTATGAAGGCTTGATGTGGAGTTTTTTCTTAATGGCAGTATTATTATTTTTAATTGTTTTAATAATTCATGAAATATATATTATTTCTCAGAAACATGGTGCATCATCAAACTAGCTAACAAGACAAAATAAACACTTATGGAAAATCCAGACAGCCTTATGGGTGGTGGTGCACTGTACAGTGGCCTTGATATTTATGCCACTTCTAGTGTTTTATATATTTTTATATAGATGGATGTTGGCAGCTGTATTAGGCTCAGTTGTCCAGGTTGACTTAAAAACAAATCTCAGTTCACCTCTTTAAAAAACTGGAATGTATTAGCAATATAGAGTCTTTGCTTTGATTTTAAAACGATGAACTCTTTGCCATGTCGCTGAACGTTGTTCTCGTAAGTTAGTCAACCTGCTTAACTGCTGTTACTACAAGTCATATGGTTGATTATATATAGTATAACAGCTGAAATTACTATTCGACTGAAATGTCACGTTCTAAAATGGTTGTCTTCATTTAACAGTGCTATAATATGTGCTGCAAAAAAATGGATATTGACACATTTGAGCTTAAAGATAAATATTATTTTTGTCTATCATTTAAATAATATCTTTGAAAACATGATATTTGAGGTGTTTGATATGTTGTGCAATATAACACGTTTCGTTTGGATATTAATGTTTGTTTGGATGTGCCATATTTATTTTAATAATATTTTTCTTTTTAAGAAGTGTTCAAAGGATGACGATGCTGCATTTTCACTAACTGTCATTAACTCGTGTTAC
>QMIH01001055.1:74041-87975 GCA_003987875.1 Clarias batrachus
TACTGCTGAGGAATCGATATAGTTCTTAAAATAAAAGCAGATTAATACTGTTTGTCCTTTTTTTTCATGCCTTTTCACTCAAAACAAAACTTTCCTTACATGAATACTGATGTATTAMGAGTTMAGAWTTGTGCATTATTAAAACCTGGAAGGACTATGAGACCTTTCATAAAAAGTTTTCAGTTTCTAGAGAGCATAACGATTAGACTGTGGTGTAATAGAAAAAGGGTAAGGGCRTGTCAGGGTAAGAAGAGAAGCACAAGAATCAATGCACCCATCAGGCCTAGTGGATACTGTACAMGCCTCTAGAGGCAGTGTTATGATCTGGGTTGCTTTAGTTGGTCAGGTCTAGGCTCAGCACTGTTAGGTAGCAATAAAATTAAGTCAGCTGGTGACCTGATTATCACATCAATAGAGTTTTTATTCCTTGATGGCACAGGAAATGTTCCAGGAATCGAATTGTGAAAAGGAGGTTCTGGGACCATGAGAAATCATTTTCACGCATGAACTTCTCAGTTTTATGGTGGTAATTTATATCTGTGTATTTCAGTAAATTATTCTCTGAACTATGATGATCATGTACCAATAACATACTCTTTTGCTCAAATAAAGTCACTTTTTTATGCTTTTATCAAAAGTAAACAATGTATCATGAAACATTCATAAGACAAAGAAGTTAAATGCATAAATTCTATAGTCACAGAAATGTACTCTAGCCATAGTGACACTATCTCCATACCTGGGGTAGGTTAACCATTAAAAAAAAATCTGATGTTTATGTCTTACATCTACATCTAGGCATTTGGCAGACGCCCTTATCCAGAGCGACTTACATTTTTATCAGTTTATCAATTTTAGCAGTTGGGGTTAAGGGCCTTGCTCAAGGGCCCAACAGGGACAACTTGGTGGTAGTGGGACTTGAACCTGGGACCTTCCGAACCGTAGTCCAATGCCTTAACCACTCCATCTCCACCTCTCCATCTTAGGTCTGAGCAACATTAAATTCCTAAAAGTGCTCCAGCTCTCCTACAACACAATCTCTGAGATTGGCCCTGCTGACTTGGCTGGTTGTACTCACTTGACTGAGCTTCACCTTCAGCATAACCTCATTAACACCATCCACCCAGAAACCTTTAAGGACCTGCATAACCTAAAGGTAACAAATTGTGTATTTTAATGTATTTCAAATATTTTGTGGATTATTGTTTAGAGTTAATGCATTATTTATGTCATCTAGATCCTTGATGTGAGCTATAACCTGCTGGCTACCATATCTGCGCCAGCCTATCTGTCTCTCCGGAACCTAAAAGTGTTGGTGGACATTTCTGGAAATAGATGGAGGTGTGATTGTAACATGAATACAATCAGAAGGTGGCTCAGTTTTGACCACGAACTGGGTATTCCCACCTGGGAAGTGGTGTGTTTCTCTCCCTTTCATCATGCTGGAAAGGACCTGATGGACTTGGAGGAATCAGATCTTGTCTGTCCACAACCTGTATACAATATACCTGGCATGAAAAAAGAGGTGACTGTGGATGAGGGGATGGAATTTATTCTTTCCTGTAGCACTGGCAACCAAGGTAGTAATTCGGTTTTTTATGACATTTGGCAATATGGAAATTATCTAGTATGCACAAGTGCTACATACTAACAATCTCATAGTATATGCCATAATTATGATTTTTTTTCCCCCTCCTCTTCAGATTTTATACACACTTGTTGGTGGACACCCCATGGCCAAATCTGTGATGCACAACAATTCCTTCACATCAGTAACACCACAGAGCATGATGCAGGACTTTATGTCTGCATCTCAGGATACCATGAAGAGCACATGTCCATTTTCAATCTACATGTTCGTAAAAGATCTCATGACAAAAGACTGCGACGAGAAGTACAAATCGGATTGGTCGAGCTTAACGCGGAGGATAATGACAATACACTGAGGAATGGACCAGCTGTCCGAGCAGTGCAACAGTCTCAGTTTGTATTAGCGGTCTGCCTGTCTGTCTTCATCACATTTATTGTGGCCTTTGTCCTTGGTGTTATATTAAGACCATTTTTGGAAAAATGTTACAAACAAATCCGAAATAAGAGGGAATCTTCTACGTCAGCTTCAAACTCACAGAGTTCCTCAACTAGACAAAGGCCGTATGTAAATGAAGGCTATTCGGATACAGATGACCAAGAGCAAGAAGTGCATACAGGTCCAAGAGTGACATTTGGGCAGGTTACAGAAATACAGGAACAAGGGGGTGTTCCATATTATGTCACTGTAGATGACAGTCCATCTGGAAGCAATACAGATGTTGCAGTATTATATGAGAATGTAGAGAAAATAGGATCTTTGACAGAGACTATTGACGTGCACAAAGAAGTGCCACTACGAGAGCAAAACAAAGAAATGACAAGGTACAGATCTACTGAGAGTCTAAATTCTGAAAGTAGCAAAGGAATGCMGTTTGAATACATCACAGACCAAGAGGACACTACAGAATTAGGAGAGAGGAGCATTGTACCTGCATCATCTCTAACAGGTAAATGGCAAGAACCACAGTTATCTTATGAGGCAAGAGAGTCAACTGAACAAAATGTAGATTCCCCTACAGWCAGCATATATGAAGAAGAAGATGAACAAGCCAGCATGGACAATCAGGCTACAATACCAAGACTTATGACTGATCCATTTCCATTAAAGATGTCTGAATCAAAGGAGGAGAGTGTGGATGAACTGGACCCAGACTTATGGAATGACAGTGGAGAAAGTTTTTCATTCACAGACGGCTCACCAAGATCAAGCAGTCGTGTTTCAGATGTTGCTGCTCTTGGTTCTCCAACCATTCAAGAAGAAATGTCTGTAGATGAACCGTCTGAGAGGCCAAGCTCCTGTAACTCAAGTGAAAGTGGAGAGAGTGAAGGCGGACCCACAGAATACACAGTCAACCCAGTGGCTGGTGAAGACTTAGAAGAACACATGYCCTACACAGAAGATGRCGATGATAGCAACTATGGCAAAAACAGACCTTTTGAAGAATATGTCCTAACTGAAGAACAGACTGCAGACATGGGTGTGCTACTCAGACAAGATACTATTACCCTGGACCCAACAGACATACACATGACTTATACTCGAGGGGATAGTTTTGATGATGAGGCATTTACAGAGTACAAGGAGTCCCTTAATACCTCAAATGTTAGCAGTGATTACGAAGATGAACCTACACAATACCATGTGCATCCTGTTTACAGGACCAGTCAGAAGTCTACCAACTTGATTTCGGAAGACAGTTCACGTACCTATAGCTGTAGTGAAGAAGATCATGAACAAGGAGACTACCCAAGGAAACTTGAGATAAGATTAGAACATAGAAATCCCAGCATTGATGCCACACCAGTCATAAGCCAAGACAGGGTTCTCAATATAAACTATGACAACTCCTCAAGCAGTACAGATATAGAGGTCAAGCGCAATAAAGAGAACGAGAGAGGAATATTTAAAGGCCTTAGTGGGCTCAGTGCACGGCTGTTTAACAGAAGGGGGTCTGAAACAAATAAAGATGTCCAGCTGGAACCCAATACAGTAACCACAAGCAGTAAAGGTAGTGGKGGCTTCCTGGGTATATCATTCAAAAAACAACCAGCGATACCTTCTGAAATGGTCAACCCCTCAACAAATGAGGATAATTTTTTTGTAAGCATAGGACAAGCCTTTGATAGACTACCAAAGCTCAGAAATTCTCTTCTGTTCTCARTTGCTGGGCCTAAATCTCCACATCAACAGAAGTCTGTAGAAAAAAGAATATCTGAATCAGAGAGGCCATGTGAGAGTTTATTTTTTGATGAACGTATCATTGGAAAGATTGAGCCATCCTTGGATCCAATACCACGAGTAAAGAGATATCTTCGTTTCTCACAAAGTAGATTGTATCCTCAAATTCAAACTCCATCTCATTCTGCTGAAGATGAAATCACCCCTTATGAAATGGTAAACACAGAATCAAAGAAAAGTACCATCTCTACAGAAGACGACAACAGTTTTTTTGATCAGATAGATGCATCTATTGAYGACTTTCCAAAAGTAAAAAGGTATGTTCAATTTTCMCCATCAGCATCAATTAACCAAGTCTCCAGGCTTGAGAAAGTGACAAAAACACAATCCCTACCTGATATTGGTGACATCAGTATTTATTTTAACGAACAGAGTACAGCACTACTTGCAGTACCAAAAGTACAGAGATATCTCCAATTTTCACAATCAGAATCACAGCTCTTAAATCATCAGTCACCTTCAGAAACAATTAACCAAGTGGTTAGGGCTGAGGAAGTGACAAAATCAGGATTCCCACCTGACCCCTTCATTATGGTCTATGGAGGACAAAGTGTTTTATTATATGGAGTACCAAATGTACAGCGATATCTCCAGTTCACGCCATCTGCACCTCAAACTGTGCATATACCCAGTTGTGCCATAAAGGGTGACAGCTTTTTTAAGCTAATACCCATATCATTTGATSAAGTACCAAARGTACAGAGATATCTCCAATTTTCACAATCAGAACCACAGCTCTCAAATCATCAATCAGCTTCAGCAACAATTAACCAAGTGGTTAGGCCTGAGGAAGTTGGCCTGGAAACAGGATGCTCAACTGACCATTTCARTATTTTCTTTGACGGACAAAATGTATCACTACATGCACTACCGAAGGTACAGAGGTATCTCCAGTTCATGAAATTCACACTTCAAACAGTGCATACTCCCACACCTGCCATTAAGGGAGAAAGCTTTTTTGGGCAAATACCCATATCATTTGATGAAGTACCAAAAGTAAAAAGGTATGTTCAGGTTTCTCAGTCAGAATCACAGCTCTCGAATCATCCAGAACCTACATTAAAAAGTGACCAAGTGGTTAGGCGTGAGGAAGTGACAAAAACAGGATCCCCACCTGAGCCCTTCAATATTTTGTTTCAAGGACAAAATGTATCGCTATGTGGACTACCAAAGGTACAGAGATATGTCCACTTCACTCAATCTAAACCTAAAACTGTGCATACTCCCACACCTGCCATTAAGGGAGAAAGCTTTTTTGGGCAAATACCCATATCATTTGATGAAGTACCAAAAGTAAAAAGGTATGTTCAGGTTTCTCAGTCAGAATCACAGCTCTCGAATCATCCAGAACCTACATTAAAAAGTGACCAAGTGGTTAGGCGTGAGGAAGTGACAAAAACAGGATCCCCACCTGAGCCCTTCAATATTTTGTTTCAAGGACAAAATGTATCGCTATGTGGACTACCAAAGGTACAGAGATATGTCCACTTCACTCAATCTAAACCTAAAACTGTGCATACGCACACTCCCGCCATTAAGGGAAACAGCTTTTTTGGGCAAATACCCATATCATTTGATGAAGTACCAAAAGTAAAAAGGTATGTTCAGGTTTCTCAGTCAGAATCACAGCTCTCGAATCATTCAGCATTACATAACCAAGGAGCTAAACCTGAGGAAGTGTCAAAAACAGGATCCCTGAATGAGCCAATCAGTGTTTTCTTTGAAGGACAAAGTGCATCACTATGTGAAGTACCAAAGGTACAGAGATATGTCCAGTTCACACTCTCACAAGCTCATTATGACATCTTATCACTATACCACCCTGCAAAGGCAAAATATCCACTAATTGATGAACAAATAACACAGGAAATAAAAACACCACTGCTAACTGGTAAAGACAATTTCTTTTTACAGATAGGTGTCTTTCTGGACAAAGTTCCAAAAGTAAACAAGTACATTTATTTCACACAATCTGAGGTGCCTCCTAAGTCACAGTCTCTATCCWCAATCAAACAACAAGTGATACCATCAGTTACACCAAGAGGAACATCACATTCCTTAGATGATACAAAATCAAAGCAGGGCAAAACAAWTTTTTTTGATGTAATCCAGGTACCWCTGGATAATGTACCAAAAGTGAACAGATCACTGCATTTTACACAGTTTAAAGCTGAACCTTCAAATCAGCCAATCCCTTCATTCTTTGGACAAATTGATGTATCTTTTGATAAAGTTCCAAAAGTAAAAAGATACCTCCAGTTCACAAAATCTGAGCTTCAACCTCCAGCTCAGTGTCCCTCATGGGCTGCAGTTACAGAATCTATCACACCTGATCTACTGACAAACATCCAGTCTACAAAATCTGGAAGTCCAACTATTAAAGAAGACAATTTCTTTGGTCAAACAGGTACATCACTTGATGGAGTGCCTAAGGTAAAAAGATATATTCAGTTCACACAAGCTGAACCTCACTTACAACCACCATTGTTGCACTCTTTAAACAGCATGACGGAAAAACAAATACATTATAGCTCAGAATTGAATTCAGCATCTAAAGATGATATAAAATCAGCTGCTGCTGAACACAGCTACTTTGTACCTATTGACACATTCGCCGATTTACCAAAAGTGAGAAGATACATTCGGTTTTCACAGCGTTCTACTCAACCCTCATCTCTGTCTTTACACAGCCAAACAGCTACACCTGTTTTGACAAAACCAGAATTACCAAGGTCCAAGTCTCCACCTGATGATAGCAAGTCAAATAATGAAGAAACTTTCTTTAAGAAAATGGACGCATCTGTTAGTGAACTGCCCAAGGTAAAGAGGTATATTCATTTCACACCTCATTCAACTCCACCAAAGGCTACAAACTACCATGGAGTCAAAGTTGATGTAGCAAGGAAGACCAAATTACAGGCGTCAGATTTAKCTACAGTTCTTGTCAAACCTCCTGTAACAGAAGACAATTTCCATCAACTAGATGCAAATCTGAAGTCACTTCCAAGGGTGAAAAGATATATTCAGTTTACACTATCTGAACCATATCGAACAAATCAGTCACAACCTCCACTTGACAAAAAACCCAAAAAAGAAATGAYCACATTAAGCCCCTCAATCGATGCTCATGCAAAACCAAAMACAAAAGACCTTTTCTTTCAAGGAGAATTTACATCTCTTGACAGTATACCCAAGGTAAAGAAAGCTCTTCTGTTCACACAATCTAAGCAAATAGAAGTCCCAGCTCAATCAGTGACAAAAGCAGAATACATTACCTCTAGTTCTTTATCTGACAAAGGCAGCTTTCCAAAACACCAAGACAACTTCTTTAGGCACCTCGGTGTATCCTTTGATAAAGTGCCCRMGGTAATGAAATATATTAAGTTTTCACAATCTGAAGCTTATCCTCCCACTCGGTCTTCTTTAACCACAACACCAGTCACRCCACTACTGTCTAGTAGCCCTGATTCTTTGTTTGAGGAAAAACGCAGAACAGTCATTAAAGACGACATTTTTCTTGGACAGATAGGCGCACCTTTAGAAGAAGTGCCAAAAGTGAAGCGTTACCTTCAGTTCATAAWATCTGAACCTCAAACTCCAACTCAGTCTCCCTCTGCAATTACAGAATGTGTCACTCCAGAGTTCTCAACAAAAATGCCGTCTACAAGATCCGAGGTCAGTAGGGTCAGTCCTACCACAAAGAAAGATCATTTCTTTGGTCAAACAGGTACATCACTTGATGGAGTGCCAAAGGTGAAAAGATACATTAAATTCACACAAGTTGAAGCAGGCATACAAGAACCCTTGTTGGTTTCCATTCATTCTTTAACCAACAGCACAGAAAAAACAATATATACTAGCCCAGAGTTGAAGATAAAGTCTTCAGCATCTGAAGATTATATTCAACCAGCTGCTGATGAACACAATGTCTCTGAGATAACAAAAGTGAGAAGATACATTAATTTCTCACAGCGTTCTCCATCTCCATCTTCATCTTTACACAGACAAACAGCTACATCAGCTTCAACAAAACCAGAATTACTGAGGTCCAGTACTTCACCTGGTGATAGCAAGTCAAATAATGAAGACACTTTCTTTAGGAAAATGGATGCAACTGTTAGTGAATTTCCCAAGGTAAAGAGATATATTAATTTCACACATCATTCAGCTCCATCAAAGTCTTCAAACACCCACGGAGTCACTGCTGATGTAGCAAAGAAAACGGCATTACTGGGATCAGATTTATCCATGGTACACATAAGACCTTCTCTAACAGAAGACAGTTTCCTTGGTCATCTAGGAACAAATCTTGATTCACTCCCAAGAGTGAAAAGACACATTCAGTTTGAACAGTCTGAACCTTATCCAACACGTCAGTTACAATCTTCAACTGAGAAGTCGACCAAAAAAGAATGGACCACATTAAGCTCCTTACCTAATAATAAGGCAAAAACAAGCRTAAAAGACWCTTTACTTGATGCCTCTCTTGACCAAATACTAAAAGAAAAGAAAGGTTTTCAATTAAAACAATCTGAGTATAAGAACAGAACATCAGATATATCAAATGATGTATCAGGTAATGCTGCAGATCATTTATTTGGATCATTAGAGGTAAAAAAACGTGTTCGGGGTGTGCAATCAGAMCCTTACCGGTCATCTCCGTTGCTTTCMAGTCAGTCAAATTTGGAAAGTGAACGAGTTTTCCCAACTAAGGAGGAGTTGAATCTTGCTACAAAGGGAAACGATTCCTTTGGTCTAATAGATGGAGGACCAAAGCTAACTAGATACATTGGGCACTTCCGGCATTCTGAACCTCATACACAAACTTTGCCACTATCTATCTCACCTCCAGAGCAGGAAATGATAGATGTAATAACAGAATCAATGATGATCAAGACAAATGTAACACCAGAAACTGCTCGAGATCATGTCCTGCAGCAGGTAGGCCCAAGATCTTTCACGTTGACAAATTCTAAACAATATGATCAAAATCAGACACAGTCCCAAGATGCACCTACAGTGAAAGTGACTACAGAACCGAACAAGTTAAGCCAACTTCCTGAGTCACAGACTATATTAGAGTCAAACTTGTCTGGTTTGGGTGCCTCATCCAAGAAAAGTGTTTCAAGAAAGCATCTAGTTATGGACCCTGCACTTCAGGATTTATCCCAATCCATCCCTGATAACCCTGCAGCTTTTTCAAGAAATGATGACACTAGAGAGTACCTAAGAGACAGCTCTCAGGCTCGTCAAAGGCAGGAACGGAGAAGATTGTTGTTTCAGCAGAAGAAGAGAGCAATGGATGGATTCAGTTTGACCTCTGAGTCTTTCACGTCTCAGGAAAGTGATCAATAAAGAAGCTCATTTAATTATGAAGGATGTGGTGGTTGAACCATTGTGAAACTTCAAAAGAGTAGATCTTTCTGAATCTGATGAGAATATGTCATTGAGAAGTCATCTGTTCTCCATGGGATTGATGGGTTTTATGGTGATGCTTAAGGTTTTTATCTCCCCTGAACTATTTAACTATGTACAAAACCTGTATAATTTTATACATTAACGTATGTCGGCTTAAGTAAATCACAGCTGAATTCTGATTTCTGAAAGCAAAAAGGCTTCATTAATTAATTAAGACTAAATTGATAATCAGCTGTTTTCCATTTACCTCTAGTGATGCACTAAATGTACAAATATGCAAAGTAAATATAAACTGCCTTTCACAGTTATATACATTAAATACATAATTTTTTAGCCCTTATTTCCCTTGTAACATTGCTTTTTATTCATGGATATTGTTCACAAAAGCATATTATAAAACAATGAAGAATGAATTTATGTAAAGATATAAAGACTAAATGTCTATAACAGTGAAGTCAAATTAAAATCTACACACATTTTGGAAATATATGGCTTCTATCTTAATATTATGCACAATTGTTTGGAGCATGCTTGGGTCTTAGATAGCAGCATAAACCTAGAACAGAGAAAAAAAANCAAAATTTTTAAACAAACCTATTTATATACTGAATGTGGTGATGGGTTACAGTGAAAACACACCCAGATACATATATATTTACACACAAAATCAGATGAGCTAGTCAGCCAACGCTCCCTGTGTTAGCCAACCTTGCTAGCAAAGCAGTCTTAGTAACAGTCAAAATACAGAGATCTGATAACTAAACACTGCTGCAGGAACAAAAGTGTCTATAGCAGGGTTATATTATATATAGTTATATTACACCAGATTGCATGTTATGGACTTGCCAAATATTGTTAAAAATTTAAAACTTAAAAATTCATCATTCCATAATCACAACYATAACCACCCCCTGACCCCCTGGAAAAAAAAAATTAGGCTTGTTGTATTTATTCATCAGCCCGCCTACTCTTGTAAATGCTGTACAAGAACACATTTGGTAATTACTGAAAAGCAAAATTATATACGATATGAAGAACCCTTTTCGTATCAGACCATCAGACTATGTTCACATTACCAGCATGAAAATTGCTCAAATTCTATTTTTATTGCATTACACAAATGTAGTAGTCATGTGACTTGAATGAGATTGGACAGATCGAAATTCATGCGACTTTTCGCCTCTGTGCATGCATAGAAAGACCGCTGACAGGGATTTCATAGCTGTTATAGCGATCACTGCTAAAACACCTTAAGCGAGCCATCTGTCTGGCTTTCCAGCTTCTTCTGGATCTCAACAAATTCAGCCAACAAACTGCGTGTCGTCCTCCAGAGCAGAACCCCAAGCATATTTTTGCTAAAGTCACATCCATTGTTTGAAATGAATCAGCGGTCATACAACTATGAGTTGTAACATGGTGAGTGCCGTTTTAGAGGACAGACGTATCCACTTTAAAGTCAGATAAAAATAATTTGTGATTATGAACGTGAACCGTCATGACATTCRAATTTGATCTGACCAAAAATAATCTGAATTGAACAAAGTAGCTTGTAATGTGAATGTAGCCCCAGAGCCATATACTTCATTAACATTTAGCTAAAAAAAGGCATAACATGTAGTTCCTGCGACTACACATTCTAACTACATCTAACAAATTATTTATTTGATTTATTTTTTAATTCAACACATTGAATTTTTGTTTTGGTAAATGATTTCTGTGCTCAACACACAAACAGAATGAAACAGCTGTTTAAAATCAGAAAAGAAAAACARTMATTGTAATTTGTCATGATGTTATTCTTGCAAGAATTTTAATTTAATAAGAGCTGCTCATAAATTCAGGTGCTGCAACAAAAAAAAAACCTGTGATGTTTAGCCCGTGGTGAAAACGGCGGGTAAAAAAAGCAAACAGAAACGTTTCAGCAAATGAGATTGAAAGTGTATTTAAGCGTTAGATACCATGACAATCATGATTTTCATAAAACAATGAGTTCATGGCTGTGGGGAAAAAACATAAGCACAATAAATTCACAAATACCTATACAAAAACGGAAAAAGAACTAACATTTACAAAAAAAAAATAATTATAATAATAAAATCATTTATAGTCAGACATCTATGCGTGAAGTACACATGCACATTTTTGTCCACTCAGATGACAAGTTAGCTTCACGCCACAGTCAGAAGACAAAACTGAACATTTTACAAATGTAACTAGAATGTTAAACAGTTGCTATGCAACAGTCACTATGGGCTTTAGGACTTGCTGTGGAAGTGTTTCCCCTCACATTGCCCTTCCACTTCAAGAGACAGCCTCAACATGCCATTTTATCTGGGTAATATGTGAACTGAAGACACAACAAAGAGGGAAAAAAAAAAACATGTCTTTTGGATGATCCAGTAAAGTAAATCAACTTAAGACCAAGTAACCAAGTGGATTCTCCTGGAGAGCATGAATGTACTTGTATAAGGGCACAGTGATGTGTAAAAGATATAYGCATTGACACTTATCAAACTTAAACTGAATATTGTCTGTAAAATTTAGATGACCAGGGAAGGGCAAGCTGCAGATGCATTGGATGCATGTTTTTGAAAAAATAATTAATCTCTTACTTGTCTGATATGAGCAATTTCCTCCCTTTAAACTTATTGTCATAAATAACTGGTTTACTAACAAAAAGAAAAATAATAATGGAATAAAGACAGAAAAACAATTACAATTTTCCCCAAGAAATATCAAACTTCTGCATGGTTAAAAAAAAAACAATCATATAAAGAACACATCTTTAGCCTTTGCTTTTTTTCCTGTAATACTAAAGAAGCGATCCTTCTCTAACCGAGAGACTCAGATTTGCACTTTTGTTTGGTAACTCAATTATAACAAAAGATTAGTCATTACTTAAACCCCTCTGCCATCCTTTCTCCAGACTAACAACCAAGTTACATAAGGTCTAAAACATTAGATGTGGAGTAAACAAGGAGGAATGATGAGAAATAAAAGTCAAACATTTTTTGGGCAAAAAAAAAAAAAAGATACAGATCAATGTCAGTTATTTATTAAATATGAAAAAAAAATAATAATAATAATTACCCTGTTTAAAATTTATTCTACATAATGAAATAGCAATGAGCATTTCAGAAAATATTCTGAAAGTAGGGCTGAATTAGCACTTTATTATTTTTACTTATTTTATTTTATTATTTTAAGCAAAGACTTGTCATAACATTCTTACGGGCAAGCCTTTTTTAATCTACAATGTAAGAATTAAAACTTTTCATGATTCAATGTAATGGAACAAGTGAGGATCTGGTTACTGTATTTCAGATCATAATCAGCAGCAATGGCGATTTTGATTCATTTACAGGTTTTTTAAATCCTAGTAACAGATTAGTTTTTATACAAGTTTGTATTTTAAACAAAATCCCATAATATGTAAATTACATAGGATATGATGGAAACCATTTAGGTATTTAGGAGTTGCCCTACCATGTAGAATAATCACAGATCGCTCCCTCATTCATACATTCACAGTTAGACACGTCACAGTAGGGAGGCAGGGAGTGGCACTGATCTGGGCCATGTGCTTTCCCATGATGCATTGCAGTTTGGTCAGGACATCAGGTGAGAATTGAGGGCAAAGGTGCTGTTTGACCTGTTTCTCATCAGTGATGGCGCTCACACATAACCCTTTTGAGAAGGGCAACATGTGAACGATACACTATGGAACGCTGACACTTCCACACTCACACTCACACACACATACATCACTGGCAGGTTACCTACAGTTTGCCCCACCTGGTCCGGGTATGTTTTATTTGTAAGGACCATTTCTAAGTCATTTCTGTCACTGATGCCACGGTGCCTGTTGCAGATTAGTTTCTAGTTGTTGGTGAAGTTAGAGGCAATGACGGTTGTTGCTATGACATCTCTCGGTCTTTGTACCACTCCACAAACTCGTCCAACAAAACCGGCCCTGAAATAGAAAACAGTATTTCATATAGCAATATATGCACAATAGAATCCCCCCCCACCCCCAAAACTGCTAGTTCACACCCACCAAATAACTCTTCCCATTATACCACAGCCCACAACCAGGGCTTTCTCCAAAACATGTGAAGCAAGAGCACACAGGATGGTGCTACACACTCAGAGCAAAGCGCTCTTCCACCTACATTAACTCACACTAACTAGTGTCACTGTGATTGAAAGGGAGAAGAGTGCAAGCCATCCCTCCCACCCACAGAGCACAGTCTTGGCTCTTGTCCACACATGTCTGTGGGATCACTGGGATTCAAACTCATGGTCTCTCAAAGGCAGGGTAAATGCTTTGTGGGGGAACACTACAGTTCGTTCGTACGTCTGTATGCATGTACTTACAAGCCCCATCCTCATCATAGTTGCTGAGATCCAAGTTAATGGTCCTACTGAACTCTAGAACATTGCACCATTGGTCTTTATTTACTACTTTATACTTGGATTGCTGCAACAAAAGAGAAAAATAATATCAGATTTTTAAACATCAACTCAAGAACTCATGATTAGTGATCAGAGCACAGTACTGTATCTATAAGATTACTCTCACTCACTCATCATCTATACAGCGTAATCCTGTATTCAGGGTCACGGGGGGCCTGGAGCCTATCCCAGGAGACTTAGGGCACAAGGCGGGGTACACCCTGGACAGGGT
>QMIH01001055.1:109980-123307 GCA_003987875.1 Clarias batrachus
AAAAAAAAGTAGACAATATGAATAGTCTGGAATTTCTTAAAGAGCAGTTGCAATGTTTGTTACATAAAATTAGGTAAGCATACATGTTGATACTGGAATAAAACCAGTCTAAAACTATTAGACTTTCATTAATTAGGTTTAGATTTCATAATTAATGATAGCGATCAAAGCAGACTGCAACCTYTACTCTGTGGCGATCTAATTGGGTGAGCTCAAGGACGGCTGATTTGAGCATGTAAGCGTGAATGTTACAAATAAGCGCACAAAAACCAATTCGATTCAATTAAATTCTATTTATATAGCGCTTTAAACAGTGGTCATTGAAGAAAATTAGGGAAAGGAATATAAAATGTGTGAGAAAATACATATAACAAAGATGCGCATGTTCAAAAATATGTGGAAACCTGACCATTACACTTACATTACAATTTCAGTTAATAAAGTTTGTGGATAATAGATAGATAGATAGATAATTGCAAATAATGACTCTGTATGCTGTAGCATTACACTCTCCCTTTAACAGAACAAACTGGCCCAAACCTGTTCAAGCATGAGAATGACATATTGTGGATTATAGCTGAATTGGAAGATCTCAACTGCAAAGTGGATTTAAGTTAAATTTAGAATAGGGTGATAAAAAAAAAACATGCACGAGTGTCAACAATTTTCTATACTTTTGGCTGTATATTGTAGGGTATTCATGACAATTAAGCAGTAAAGGAAGTTTGCAAAGATTTCTGTAGCGTGTCTACACATTGTTTGGCACTACACACATTACATCTCCTGTTCAACTATTACATCATAACGTGAAACTCAAAGCATTAGCACAAGGCAGCAAACAACATGACCTTCACCTAACCTACAGGTAAAAATTTGTTACCTGAACTCAAAATATCATTAATATAGTTTTTAAAGATATTTGTTTGTAACAACGTCACAGTCGGTGTTAGTGTGCTATTCCCAATGTTACTCACAGTGGCTTGACTGGTGTACTTACGCAGTCCTTTTTTGTTCCAGCGTTCACTCCTCCTGCATTATCTGGTTGTGCTCCACACGTCATGTTTGGTTCAAAGCATGCGAACACTCACTAGACTTCACTCTTCTGCTTTATTCTTTCCTTCTTTAAACGACCGAATATCAATATGTCTGCCTCTACGTCTCGCTGCTTAAACATTATTTAAGCCCTACCTACAGTTTGCTGAAGTAACAAACCACTACCAGCAGGGGGTGTACGTCACTACCAGCTTAAGGGTGCATTATTACTACCTACTGGAGAGGAGTGTGGATCAGTGCAAACTAAAAAACAAACAAATATATTCATACTATATCTAATRTATGGACAAAATTATTTGGCCAAATCTGTTAATTATTGAATTCAGGTGTTTCAGTCAGACCCTTACTCTCAGTAAATCTTAATCCTTCGGCACATTTGGAGTACCAAGACATCTAGACAATGCTTTGCTTCCAACTTCGTGGCAACAGTTTGGGGAAGGCTTATATCTATTCCAACATGACTGTGCCGCAGTACACGAAGCAAGGACTCTAAAGACATGGTTTGATAAGTTTTGTGTGGAAGAACTTGCCTGGCCCGCACAGAMSGCCTGACATCAACCCCATTGAGCACCTTTGAGATGAACTGAAATGGAGATTGCGAGCATTCTCATTCAACMTCAGTGCCTGACCTCATAAATGCTCTACAGAATKWAAGGRCARGAATTCCCATAGAAGACTCCAAATTGTTGTGGACATCATTCCAAGAACAATTGSAATCTGTTTYAGCTGCAAAAACTGTTTAAAYTCCATATGGAAGTGTATGTATTTGAATACAATGTCATTGCAGGGTTGGCCAAATACTTTTGTCCATATAGTGTACATATATACATACAAACTACAAGTCAAAAATTTGCACACACCTTCTAATTCTATGGTCTTTCCCGATTTGTAGTTCTTTCTATATTGTAAAACCATGCTGGAGGTATCCAAATTATGCAATAATTTCATCTGAACAGCTGAGTTCGACCTGCACTCAATCTACAGAAAATGGTTCTGAACCAAGGCCAGGAAGATAGTGAACGACTTTAAACACCCCAGCAATGGACTGTTCTTTCTCCAGGAAAGGTCAGGAAAGTGTTTCAGTTCCATAAAGGCCACGACAGAGAGAGACTGAGGAGGAGCTTGTTCCAGCAGGCTATTTGGGACCTTGACCAGAACACCACAAAGAACTAAACTGATCTAACTTGCTTTTYCCCCCGCACACAATAAAAACACAAACCTTGCATTCTTGCTTGCTGCACATGAGGGTCATTATATAGCACATTACTTGCTATGATGCACATTTCTTGTTTGCATAATGTGTATTTACACATTAAATGAAGACTAAATTGCACTTTTTAACAATGACAATAACACTGCTGTTGACACACACATTTAATTTTATACTTTAATTATTATTTTTTTAAATATAATTATTTCATTATTTCTTCTTTTTTGTAGTGGAATCCTTGTATTCTATTCTATCTTTCAATTTTAGGTCAATTGTATAAGCTGCATATCATATTGTGTGTGGTTGTGGACTTGATAAATAAAACTAGCATTTGAATTTGACCTTTTGTCTTCAAATAACAATTGACTGTTGTTATTTAATTACTTAATTCTATATGTGTTATTTCTTAGTTTAAATTCTCCAGTATTATTTTAAATGTAGGAAATAAATCCAGACTTTTGACTGGTACTGTATATTTAATATTCCTGTCATTAGTTCTCATAAGATATTGAAACCATCATGTCTAAAATGGTAACTTTTTTTCTTACCATTAAATGTTTGTACAAGCTTCTCCCTGCCAGCAGCATAATAAAGTGCTGTCATTTGGACAGTAAGACATGACCTTAAGTCTCTTCTTGTTCACAATTCTTACCCTTCTGTTCTGTGTTGTTCTATATTTTTTAACAGCATACCGTTTGGCCCAGTATTTCCAAACTTTAACCTTGATATTATCATTCCTCCCTCCTGCTTCTCCTTGTGCTTTTCATTACTACAATCTTTTTTTGTATTTTCTATAGCTATCAATTTATTCTTTTATCTTCCAACCATTTCTACCACATTTCTTTCCACTCTTACTTAGTTATGGCTTTTAATTCTGAAAGACATTTCTGTAAAACATACTGTTTTCAATTTTACTCTGCATATTTTTCAGCCAGCTTGTTTCCCTTCATCAACATAAAAATTTAACATTTACCACATCATTTGAGCTCTATAATATCATTTGGTGTATCTCTATTAACACATCTGGTCTTCTGTATGAACGACAGTATTTCAAGGTGACTAGTGTTGAACTGTAATCTGAGCATATGACATCAAAGTTTTAATGTTTTCAGTCCACTCTATTTCCTAACAGAATTGCTGGCATTTCCTCAGTGCACAGAGATACTCAATACCCATCACTGATTCTTACCACAGCTTTTATTTTTGATCTTTGGTACACAGAATGCAATTCCTACTTTACTGTTAAAGGCACCTGCATAAATCTGAATAAAACTGTAATAATGACTAACACATAGCCTTAACACTTATACATAGCCTTAACTATTTCTAAATTCGTGATAAACTGATTTCTGTTGCTGAGATGGTTAGACTAACATCTACTTGGGCTATCTCTTATTCTGTTGCCCTTTGTATAAGGATCCATCAGGTATCCATTTCTGTTTATCCAGCAAGGCATTAATGTGACTTTTTGCCGACTATACAGCTAATTAACCCAGTAGTTATTTGACAATCCTATCCTAGAGTTCCTGTGCATTTTTCTCATTTCAACTTGCAAGCCTGACCTTGAATATGTTCTAATTGCACACAAACACAACCTTAACGCTGATATTGAGTGTAGTCTAATTTCTTTAGTTCCATATTGACAACCAAACCAAACACACCCATAATCTAATACTAATCCGATTAACCCAGTGTAAATGGTTTATGATATAGGTAATAATCCTATATGATATTCTTCCAGTTTTATATATATTTCACTAATAATGTGGTATTGATCACTTCCCACAGTCATTTCCTTATGTACTTTTCAAGAACAATTATTTCATGTAATATTACATGAAATAATTCTTATACTGCTTCTATAACTAAAACAAAATACAGTTTTTATCTGCTTTAGTTATTTCAGTTATTATTTCAATTATTACTCCACTTTTATTATTGCTATTACTCCATAATGTACTATGTACTATGTGCATTAAAATCTCCACACCAAATTAAAACAAATATTTGTTTTATTCTCCCATTGATTTCTAGTGAAAGCCTTCTGTCCAAAGATTGTAAATGTTTAATATTTTGATAAAACTTCCATTTGTCCATCCTTCATTTACAAAACTCCATATATGTTCCTTGTCCCACTACCAAACTGTACTCTACTCTGTTTTACAAATTTTATACAATTTACCCCATATCTTTGTGATTATCATAACCTATTTGTAGCTTTAACCAAGTTTTGCAAATGCAGATTTTATCAGGCTTCTTTCATATGTTGACAAAGTATCTTTATAATAATATTAATATTATTTGTAATATTTAATAATAAATAATAAATCATAAATATTTATTATTCTATTTCACCCAAATTTGCTGATGTCCCACCAAATTAAAGCCCTTTGGTTATTTATTTCCAGCATATATTACCTGGACTACCTGGACACTGCTTGTACAGTGGCCACTATGCTTGATGAATGCATTACTTCATGTGCTTCCCTTCCTACCCTAGAATAGAGTCAATCTGAACTAAGCTGACCACATGACCTTTTCCATTTTTATGCTCCCTAGAAAAATGTAGCATTTTTTTTCTGAAGAACCTCACTATAACAACTGATTTTTTTTATGGTCATCATCATATTATGGGCATTTATAAATACTTTCACTGTTAAACAAAGCTCTGATTTCTACTGTCCCTTTTACAATGCAACTTCACCAAGCATTTAAGTGATATCTGATCACTCTCATACATGATTTATTACCGACCATGCACATTCCTTCTGTGATGTTGACAGTACAGAATTATAATTTTTAATAATGCTTGATGCGGGCCAATAATTTGACCTTCTGAAACACAGTAACATATTTCCCATGACTGGTAAACGTATTTTGGCTTGATTTTTCAAGAAATTAGTACCTACTCACTTATGGTTAAAATAATTGTTGCCATCTGAAACATGGAAAAAAAGTTTCAATTAAAGCATCTTAAGTATTTGCTTGTTTAAATTCATATGGTGACTCTTTTGGCAAGATAGTGGGTTTCAAACCATGCACCAACTTGTTTCCTTTTTTTCAAAGAGAATCAGTMTAGAAATATACCTGAAGAGCTGTCAATGAAGCAAGGAGTAGACAATTTGTCCCAGGAATTGCAATATTGTTGACACATTTATTGTGAAAAAATAAGATATTCTAGTAGTATAAATAGTTCATTAGGAACACTAATATGCCTGTGCATTTATGAAATTATCAGTCAAATGTGAAAAACCTTCAAAAAATATGGCGAAGCTCCCATCAGATTCCCGTCAGCAGGTATGCAGGTATTCAGTGAGTATTCATATACTTTATTTGATAATTCAATTAATTATTTTTTTATATGCACTGCTCCCAATTTTTATTATTTTATTATTGAGAAATGCAGAAAAATACTAATGTATGGCAGTTTCAGCAGCAGCAGAAGGAAATTGCTCAATGACTCTCAGGCAGGTTGTAGAAATAAGTTTGCAACATGCTGTCAATCTTCAGTTTTAACATTTGTTAAAAAGACTACAATATTCTAAAACAATCTAAAACATAAACTGTTAACATGTAGGACGATAATAAATAGCTTAGATTATTTTGATTAAATATAGCAACAACATTTATATGATGAAATGCCATATGGTTCATGTGTGTACAGTATGTGTGCATGCATGAAATATTATGTATTATATTTTATAATACAATAATAATAAATAACTAGAGAGGTACATTTCCTGAAGAAAATGTGAGTGGTGCTTGCTGTGACATCATAGAGCTTTCTGTCATAGTCATAGATATACCTGATGTCATAGCTGATGTTGGTCTCAATGTTAAGTCTATGGGACTTTTGGGGTGGTTATTTTATCTTAAAAACAATCTAAAACATCAACTGTTAACATGTAGGACAATAATAAATATCTTAGATTATTTGGGATTAAATATAGCAACAATATTTATATGATGAAATGTGATATGGTTCATGTGTGTATGTGTGCATGCGTGAAATATTATGTATAATATTTTATAATGCAATAATAATAACTAGAGGGGTACATTTCCTGAAGAAAATGTGGTGCTTGCGTGACATCATAGAGCTTTTCATGTSATAGTCATAGATATAGCCGATGTCATAGCTGATGTTGGTCTCAATGGTAAGTCTATGGGACTTTTTGGGAAAAGTCCTTAGAAAAGTCATAGCACCCCATCCCTGACCAAGCTACACGATTTGACACCTCATTCATGGGTCTACGACAAATGGTGCGGGACTAGTTACGTGCCAAACTTTCATATGGAAGAAGAAGAATAAGAAAAAAAATWAAAATAAACCTGTGAAATTATAATAGTAGTGCTTTGCCTTCGCAAGCACCACTAATAATAAGCCTGTGAGATTATAGGGCCCAAGCACTATGACATCAGCCCTATAGCGTGTTAGTACGTGAAGGACCCTGTTTTTTTTCTAAGGACTTTTTTTTTTCAAAATTTGGGGTTTTGGGGGGTCTTAACATGTTCAAAAACTCATGAAAATTGGCAGGCAGGTTGGAATCTGCTGCCATTAGGATGTCTGAGAATCTGGACCCCGGGTGTGGCATGGGGCTCTCACACAGGATGTTGCAGCATAGCTCATACACACTTGCATGTATGCACACAAAACTGGTATACATTAAGAGCGCATTAAGCCAACCAATTTTTGCATTGCACGTCAAGGGCTCAATTTAACAGGTAGTCAGTTATTTTGGAATTTGAAACACTCTTCCTAGGTAATTTATGCAATCACCTACAAACCGGGCCTATGTTACCGCAAGACATCGAGGATGCAAAATTGTCAGCATTTGTAGAGGAATTTTTGATGTCTCAAATGGGYCAGCCGGGACGATGCCACAAACCTATGGTGAAAAGTGGTAACYAACATTCTGTATGGCTTTATATTGAGTGACATTATATTGAGCAACATCATATTGTGATGACTTTGAGTGACATCATAGTGTGATGTATTTTTTTCTAGCATCTGGGGCTTTTTTGAGATCTAAACCTAAAAATCTCCTATTCTTTTCTAAAAATGAAGTCATAGTGGTATTGATATCGCATTCACACACTCACTCACTCACTCACTCCCCTTTAAACGCATGTGCCCGGTGTGTCAATTGTCTTTCTAAGGCMCCGGGGTGGCRATGGCGCATTTGCTTGGGCCCGCTCGTCGTTGCTTGCCACTATAACGTATTAAAAGCTATGACATCAACGTGCATTATTACATGTGAAAACGCGCGCGCGTGGGCAAATCTCACGAGGCACCGTGCTGCGTTCGTGCGACAATGTTATAACTTCGGAAAGAGGATGAAGTGGAAAGATCTTTCTGGACACGTACACATACCACGACCACGACGACGAGAGTGAACTATGGGAGCAATAGCCAGGTAAACTTGTACTTTTTTTCTTTCCAAGGTTGGTGCGAAATATAAACAGTTATATTTTCAACGTTAAACTAATTTCAGTGCATTTCTCTGTATTGCTCTCTAGTCTCTCTCTGTCTTGCTAACCTTAGCAGTGCATTTCATGTGTCTTGCTTGTTTGTTGGCAAATTGTATTATGTGAATTTGTACTTGACGAAGGTGAGTAAAATACAACAATTTATTAACAGCAGGTGAGAAAAAATAACTGCGTTTGTATGCGCGTGCACGAAACTTCCAAAATAAACAACTTTAAATATTTTTTGCTGCAGTATAGCAGTATATAAACATTTTAAAGGAAGGAAAATCTTCTTGAATCTAGTTACATATATAGAATCTTAGTATAACCTTACAATAGTATAACTATAACCTTGCAAGTATAGCTTTTTTAAGACAGGTTATTTGTAAGTTTTTTTTTTTTCTATTGCCATATCGTCTTTCTTTTAAATTTGAAGAAATTAATGCTTAAATATGCAAAAAATATGTCATTAAAAAATATCTAGCCTTTTAAAAAATTGTCTTAAAATTATTCTTTAGTTAGACATTAGAAATTAATTTAATAATCTTAAATTTGGTTCGTTGTATTTTTAAACGAACGCAGAAAACAACAGTTAAAAAGAAATCCTAGATTCAAGATGCTTTAACTTGCTACAATTGTTGCATTTATTTTTGGCGGTTCCCCTAAAAACGTCTTTAAATTGTCTGTTACGTCATATTAAAGGATCAAACCCATGGAGCGTGTGCTCGTGTTCTCTTTGTACAACATGAGAACCGCCTCCGTGGGCGGGGACATTCTGCGCCCGGGGAAACACGTGACCAAACCAGGGCGCAACAAATGTATTCCCACAATGCATTGCGTGTTAACCGCTGGATCAAATTTATAGATTGTTTAACGTTATATAGGGAAATTAACAATAAGAATGATACCAAAATAATAGTAGTGGAGATTTTTTATAGCCTGTGATAGGTCTGTTATTTTAGGTAATATTTTAATCTTGCTGCCATTACAGGGATTATTGTTGTTGTGAATGCGGTGGTGGTCGGAGCGTGTAGTTCGGCAATACACTCTTGTTTCTCTTCAGATCGTATAAATCTTTCGCCTTTTACTAAAGATTTCCGTGGGGAGGAACATTATGAGTATAAACTAATTTTTTGATGCCCTGCTTAACGGCGGGGCTTCTAATGTTGTTTGAAGAAAGATTTAGAAAACTGTAATGTCTAGTTTTGTTGTGTGTGGCATTTTGTTTTTAATTCTAGTTTTGTGTGACGTTGTCGTGTTTCGATTTGATGTCTGTTGGTTTAGTTAGAACTCTCAGAATGCTGATATTTGCCATATCGATCTAGTTAAAAATAAATAACTTTTTAAATGATATTGTTGGACTGCTTTCGTTGAGAGGTCACCACAGCGGACCATCAGATCCGCACATCAAGTTGGCTCAGGTTTTACGCCGGATGCATTTCCAGGCGGGACTCTTCCATTTTATCCGGGATTGGGACCAGCACTGCATGCAGTGACATTGGCTGTTCTCGCGAAAAACAAACTATGAGTTTTATGTGCACGTGCGACGAACCAGCGCCAGGGGATGGCTGTGTCTAAAATATTATAATACATCCGTAATTGTTTAAGAAAATACAGGCTACGTGAACTCTCTCGGCTGCTGTAGGTTTCTTTAAGTATATTTACCACACCACATGCTATTATTAATTGGCCTAAAAAATTGGTTTAACCACTCCTCGTTAGTATAGTGGTAAGTATCCCCGCCTGTCACGCGGGAGACCGGGGTTCGATTCCCCGACGGGGAGACAGTTTTTATATTTTTACTGTTTTTTTTTTTTTTTCAATGTAAAAACGTTTTAGCTTTTCACTGTTTCTTACTGGGTTGGACCCCTTTTGCCTTGGTTCATATTGACATGAGAGCATCACAAAGACTCATTGTTCAAAAAACTAGTGTGAGATTATTTTAGATTCCTGTGGTCATAAATGGATGGACAAGGTGAGCAAAAGTACCTAAGTACTAATGTGGCATTTAAACCATGATAAGTTGGAACTTAGGGCCCAGTATGTGTCAAGAAAATCTCAGACCAGCTGGTCTAACATCAAAACCCCATGCCAAGTAGCTTAAATCGCCTTTCTTCCCATTCTGATGCTCGGTTTTAACTTCAGCAGTTTGCCTTGGCCATGTCTACATGCTTAAATGCATTGATTTGCTGCCATGTGGTTAGCTGATTAAATTTTAGATATATATATTTTGCGTTTTCAAGCAGTTGCACAGGTGTACCTAATTAAGTGTCTGGCGAGTGTACATTCAAATATGCTCTATTAAATTTAATATACAATTTCTCATTTTGTCACATACATAATCTTACACAGTATGATATGCAGTGAAATGCTTAGACAACTGTCCATGATCTAAAAAAATTAAAATAAAAGGAAAGGATAGATAGGATAGAATAGAAACATTTCACTGCAGTTAATCTGAATCTAGTATCTAAAAAATCCAATAAAAATAAAGATAACAATGTAAAATGTAAAAATTTCCAATTCAATACACAAATGTACAACTTCACACAATATATAAACTATATAAATTGCACAAAATGGAAAGTATTATTGTCAGTGGGAGAATTCTCACCTGCCACAATTTTTTTTACATTTATTAAAATGTGTTTAGTAAAATTATATATATTTCCATTTATTAAAATGTGTTTAGAGTGTCGCAGTGGTAAAGCGCTCACCCTATCATCCGGAGATCGCCAGCTCGAATCCCCGGTGATGCTATAACCTCTCGCAGCCGGAGGTCTAGAGAGCTGATTGGCTGAGCTCTCTCAGAGGGGAGGGATAAGAGGTACCTAGTGCTTCCACATTAATCACGGCTCTACAGCCAATCAGGGGCATCAGTGAGATCACGCAAGCGGAAGGAGCGGATAGCGCTGACCTCCGAGTGTGTTACTCCGCCCCCAACGGTGCGTGAGCGAGAAAAGATCGGCTGATTGGTCGGCTGGCGTCACATGGTAGTGCAGGAAACACGTGATAGTCTTCGCCCCTCCCGGCTGAGTGGTAGTAGTAGCCTTAATGTGGGACCCCCCTAGTGACAGGGAGGAATTGGACACGACTAAAAATTAGGGAGAAAAAAATCTGGGGGGAAAAAATGTGCTCCGATCAGGATTTTTGGGGCCGATTTCCGATCACTAGAAGCTGTATCGGCCGATACCGATCACTGATTACAGGGTCTTCTTGGCGCCTTATCATGTAGCATTATTTATTAAACTATATCTAACAACAATGTAAATTAATTATTGAAATTACAAGAAGAGGAATATCATAAATTGACAACTGTATTTATTGGCAAGCAACATGAGCAACACGGCAACTTAAAACATAGCAGCCTGTGCTTGGTTAGTAATTGGGAACAGCTTAGAGTTTGACAAATACAACTTTCCTATAGATTGCATAAAATGAAATAAAATGACAGACAAGTCGCAGGAAGTTCGGCAAGGACCGCCAAAAAAATTAAACATGTTTAGCGTAATTTAATGTTCTGTTTAATTAAACATGTTTAATTTTTCACGCAGAAAGATGGAAACGTAATCACTGCTGCTTTTCTGGTGTTCACTCTCCTGAAGACTCTCCTCACATCATGCTTGGAGATGATGACCGCATTTCCCGGTATTGGCATTGTCTTCATTGGCATTGTTAGCATAGTTAGCTTTGCTAGCAAAATTAGCATTATGGCTGCAGCCTCAAAGCGAGCATAGAAGGTGTTCAGCTTGTCTGGCAGAGACATGTCCGCGTTCATCTTACCGGATGTTGGTGATTTATAATCAATTATTATTATAATTAGTTGCTGCCACAGGCTTCTTGTGTCACTCTTTGGGAGCTGTGACTCTAGTTTCCTGCTGTAGCGCTACGTCGCCTCCTTATCACCCAATGCAGAAAAACATTTGCATGTTTTAAAAGTAATGATAACTTTGGTTCTACATGATATAACAGAAAACCCAAAAGCTCAATGTGATGTATGAAGTCTCCCCATCAACATACACTGGCAGGACTTGCGTATAAGCTTCTGAAAAAAAAAACTCTCATTGCCCAATGCTGAGTTGCCGTCACTGATCCATGCTGCTTGAGTTTTAAGGGTTTATATGTATATAATTTTACTTCTGATAAGTATATTCTAACTGACATACATTACTACCTGTCATGCTCTTTTATTTTTTGCAAATTAATATAGACAGTACAGTACAGACCAAAGGTTTGGACACACCTTCTCATTCAAAGAGTTTTCTTTATTTTYATGACTATGTCCAAAATTGTAGATTCACACTGAAGGCATCAAAACTATGAATTAACACATGTGGAATTATATACATAACAAAAATTGTGAAACAACTGAAAATATGCCATATTCTAGGTTCTTCAATAGCCACCTTTTGCTTTGATTACTGCTTTGCACACTCTTGGCATTCTCTTGATGAGCTTCAAGAGGTAGTCACGTGAAATGGTTTTCACTTCACAGGTGTTCCCTGTCAGGTTTAATAAGTGGGATTTCTTGCCTTATAAATGGGTTTGGGACCATCAGTTGTGTTGTRCAGAARTCAGGTGGATACACMGCTGATAGTCCTAYTGAATAGACTGTTAGAATTTGTATTATGGCAAGAAAAAAGCAGCTAAGTAAAGAAAAACGAGTGGCCATCAATAGAATTAGTTTAAATGATTACTATAAATGTACTTCGTTTATCTATTCATTTATTTATTGGACTGCAATTCTCTAAAGGTTTGCAGGGGGCCACTTGCCTAAATGAAGTTCTTCCACTCCAGTTTTGACCTTGACCTCCATGACCTCGCATTGTGCACAGGGATACTCTCGTGCTGGCTCCAAAACGTTTAGTCATAGAATATATATTAGGGTATAATTCTATATATTGATTAGGAAATCACTTTAATTGTAAATGGTTGCAGACAGAGTAAGATGCAAAAGGTATAATAATGTCAATTGAACTGCATTTGATTTCAATGAAATGCGTCACAAATCTTAGTCGGTTAAACATGTATTACAACTTGGTTTAGGGAGAGTACGCAGTCATTTTTGAATGAAAAAATGCAGTCACTTCCGTGTTCTCAGCCTATGTGCATGCATTGGTGGTTCAGTGGTAGAATTCTCGCCTGCCACGCGGGAGGCCCGGGTTCGATTCCCGGCCAATGCAGACCATTGTTTTTCCCCCCAACTTTATTTCATATATATTTCTCATGTAAATTGCCCTGTTTGATCATTTGACCAAATTAGCGCAAAAAATGAACCTTGTACACGAAAATATTACATCCGTAGTGGTTTGATTAAGTAATGTTGCAGTATAGTAGTGTGCATCAGACTTGGAGAGCAGGGTCTGTTTCCCTGGTGGAGAGTGTATGTGTTTTGTTTAATTTTCTAATGCATTAATTTAACTCTTCACAATTAGATTATTAATCTGTGTT
Source organism: Clarias batrachus (assembly GCA_003987875.1). Taxonomy (NCBI): domain Eukaryota; kingdom Metazoa; phylum Chordata; class Actinopteri; order Siluriformes; family Clariidae; genus Clarias; species Clarias batrachus. The sequence goes on from QMIH01001055.1 coordinate 123,164, forward strand.
GACCATAATATAAAAATAATAGCGTCTACAGTGGAACCGCTTTGGTCTTGATTTCGAGAATGATGCAACAACGCCACAAAGCGTTGGTGGCCGAAACTATATTACATCCGTAATGGTTTAGGGAAAGAATGCAGTCACTTCTCT
>QMIH01001055.1:125042-140479 GCA_003987875.1 Clarias batrachus
ATTAGATTATTAATCTGTGTTGACCATAATATAAAAATAATAGCGTCTACAGTGGAACCGCTTTGGTCTTGATTTCGAGAATGATGCAACAACGCCACAAAGCGTTGGTGGCCGAAACTATATTACATCCGTAATGGTTTAGGGAAAGAATGCAGTCACTTCTCTTCGCCCAAGTGCGCGTGAATGCATTGGTGGTTCAGTGGTAGAATTCTCGCCTGCCACGCGGGAGGCCCGGGTTCGATTCCCGGCCAATGCAACTTGTTTTTTCTGTCTCCCCCCACCTTCATATATTTCTCTCGTGTAAATTGCTCAGTTTGATCATTTTACCAAATAAGGGCAAAAGAAACATTTCTTCTCACATTGTATAAATCTTTCACCTTTTACTAAATACTTCCTAGGGTGAGAAGTGTAAACTATTTTTGGTTAAAGACAGAGTTAATGGTTTATGAAATAGCTTATTGTCAAGACATGTATTTGCAGTATTGGCAATCATGTTACTGCATTCATGTGATCATAACCAACTGGAATGAGAATTTACACATTTTGAAAAAGTTTGTGTTTTTTTTTTATCTACTAACTGTCCTAGTGACTATGACTTGATACTCCACAATACTCAAGGTAAGTGTTCATTTCAATTTTCTTATGTGTTTGAAAAGGGGAAAAAAATAATTGGGTGTCTTTGAGCCAGATTGCATTTAAATGAGCAATCCKGTCTCAAAAATGGTTGTCGAGGGTGAGAAGTATCCTGCTCTTTATCTTTCTAGCACAGACAGTGGAGAGAAGTTTGGCCTGGAGTATGTTAAGCTTGGTTGCCTTGTTCCAGGTTCTCTTAACACAGGACTAATACGGGGTCTACACATGCCCCTAGTACACCTTCTCCTCTATGCAGCTCCACCATGGCCCTGTCTGGGCATTCTCAATGACTCCAACCAAGGTGTTTGTTTCCAGCAGGCCTTTCTCCTGGCGTTGCTTTTGAACCGGACCCATCAGCACCTGAGCCCAAGTCTGAGACAGGTGAACATTTGATAAACAAGTAGTTAACAAAAAGTAAGCATTATCAACAGTAACAAAATTATATTTAACTTGATTCTATGTCTCTTATATAGCATTATAGCTTTCTTGTCACAAACTCTCACTCGAAATGTATTACAACTTACTTTCCTCAATGTCAAACAGCTGCGCTCGCTCAAAGCCAATCACAGGCGTTGGCGGGTAGACTCTGATGGCCCGTTTCTGATTGGCTCGTTTTAATTATCCCTCTCTGCCTCAATGCGCATGCGTCAGACCATACTTTTTCCTATTCTTCTCATATGGCGGTTGTCATTGCATATAAGAGTTTATCAGGGGCGTTTCTAGAATTCATTTAAGCGGCCCTCAACCTCCATAGATGTTTAACACACATTTGGCTTGTTCAGAAACAGTACTCAAATAAGTCTTCCTGATCACACACTGTTCACTGTATAAACCTTTTTCCATGTTCAAGTACAATCAGAAAAATAACCAGAAAACAGCAAATAACTTTAAACTTACATTGATTAGCAATTTAAAGAACACACCTATGAGGCTGGACAATGGAATAAACTGTGTGGGTGTCAATAATGTCAAACATTTATCTGTTAATTCTTTGGACATACTGCTGATTTAATAGTACAGTTAAATATGAATCTTAAAACTTTGATCAACATGTTATCTAGGTTAATTTAGTGTTTTAGCTTCATAAATAAGACTGAAGGTTTTATATTCAACCCCCTTANGCTGATTTAATAGTACAGTTAAATATGAATCTTAAAACTTTGATCAACATGTTATCTAGGTTAATTTAGTGTTTTAGCTTCATAAATAAGACTGGAGGTTTTATATTCAACCCCCTTAAAATTTCATAGCTACTAGGTTATTTATTCAAATGTATTACTATAGACAAACATTATTTTAATGTAATTAAACAAAGCTTCTTTTTAATATTTCTTTTTTTGTTTCTATTCATAAAAAGTAACTTTTTCTGAATCAAAGTGACATAAACCCTAGGCTAACAAATGTATTTTACGATCTGGGACATTATTTAATACAATACTGTTTATTGTTGCTGGAGATTTCAACCATGCAAATCTCAAGTCAGTGCTTCCTAAATTCCATCAGTATGTGGACTTTGCAACGAGAGGGGAAAACACGCTGGATCTTGTTTACACAACCATCCCCGGCGCATATCGGGCAGAGCCCCGCCCCCACCTCGGCTACCCAGACGACATCTCTGTTATGCTAATTAAAGCATACAGACCACTCGTCAGGCGTTCAAACCCGGTTCTGAAGCAGCTGACAACCTGGCCAGCAGGAGCCATCTCTCCTCTTCAGGACTGTTTCGAGAACACTGACTGGAACATGTTTAGGGASGCTGCRACTTACGRYGACTRCACYGACTTGGAGGAGTACACGTCATCAGTGACCAGCTACATCAACAAGTGCACAGATGACGTCACTGTCTCCAAGAACAGYATCTCACGCCCAAACCAGAAACCGTGGATTACTGTGGAAGTGCGCGCACTTCTGAGAACCCGGGACTCTGCCTTCAAAGCAGGAGACAAGATGGCCCTTAGAAGAGCAAGGGCCAAATTTTCTCGGGCCATCAGAGAGGCGAAGTGTGCACACGCCCAGAGAATCCACAATCACTTCACAGACAGCGGTGACACACACGGCGCATGTGGCAGGGCATACAAGCCATCACTAACTATAGGACGACATCACCTACCTGTGACGATGACGGCTCCCTTCCAGATGCGCTGAACAACTTCTACGCTTGGTTCGACAGGCAAACGACGTGGAGGTGAGGAAGACCACCCCTCCTCCGAAAGACCCGGTGCTGTGGCTCGCTATAGCTGATGTGAGGAAAACTCTACGCAGAGTCAACCAACGTAAAGCTGCTGGACCAGACAACATCCCAGGCAGAGTGCTCAGAGAATGTGCAGAACAGCTGGCAGATGTTCTCACAGACATCTTCAACATCTCTCTGAGCAGCGCCATCGTTCCCACGTGCTTCATGGCCACCACCATCGTCCTTGTGCCGAAGAAGTCTTCTGTGTCCTGTCTCAATGACTACCGTCCCGTTGCACTTACACCCACCATCATGAAGTGCTTCGAGCGGCTCGTCATGAGACACATCAAGACCTTGCTGCCCCCCTCACTGGACCCACTGCAGTTTGCGTACCGTCCTAACCGYTCAACGGACGACGCCATCTCCACCACACTCCACTGGCACTGACACACTTGGACAATAAGGAAACGTACGTTCAAAAGCTGTACATAGATTTCAGCTCAGCATTCAACACTATCATCCCCCAACAACTCATCGGGAAGCTGAGCCTGTTGGACCTGAACACCTCCCTCTGTAACTGGATCCTGGGTTTTCTGACCGGAAGACCTCGGTCAGTACGGATCGAGAACTGCACCTCCAGCACCACTACACTGAGTACTGGGGCCCCACAAGGCTGTGTGCTCAGTCCCCTGCTGTTCACACTGCTGACTCACGACTGTGTAGCGACACACAGTTCGAATCACTTCATCAAGCTTGCTGATGACACGACCGTGGTGGGTCTCATTAGCAAGAATGACGAGTCAGYGTACAGAGAGGAAGTACAGAGGCTAACGGACTGGTGTAAAGACAACAACCTGTCTCTGAATGTTGAGACAAAGACAAAGGAGATGGTTGTTGACTTTAGGAGGACACAAAGCGACCATTCTCCGCTGAGCATCGACGGCTCCTCGGTGGAGATCGTTCACCTGGGGAATGACCTCACCTGGTCCCTCAACACYAGCTCTCTGCACAAGAAAGCCCAACAGCGTCTCTTCTTCCTGAGAAGGYTGAGGAAGGCCCAGCTTCCACCAATGATCCTGACCACCTTCTATAGAGGGACTATCGAGAGCATCCTGAGCAGCTGCATCACTGTCTGGTTTGGAAACTGCACCACATCGGACCACAAGACCCTACAGTGGATAGTGAGGACAGCAGAGAAGATCATCGGGGTCTCTCTTCCCTCTATCGAGGACATCTACACCACACCAACCRTACACCAAAACCGTAGATRGTCCTCCTCTCTGAGTTGGCTAGTTAGTTTTTGTTAATTTATATTGTAAATTTATGTTGTCAGGACAATCTGTGTTGTCTCCGCTAGCCAGCTAACTAGGTCTCTTAGTTAGCTAGTTTAGTCTTTCTGTTAATCTATGTTGTAAATGTATGTTGCATGTAGCACCTTGGTCCTGGAGGAACGTTGTTTCGTTTCACTGTGTACTAACTGTATATGGTTGAAGTGACAATAAAGCCTACTTGAACTTGAACTTGAACAATACAATATTTATTACAAAAAAACAGGATCTTTCTATCTCTGTAAATCACACTAAAAAGAGTGCGTTGAATGCTGAATCACTGTTTTTAATCCTCTATGGTAGTTAATACCATTTGCACTRTGCAATGTTTTATATAAACAGTTTTTCAGTTAAAACATCAACAGCATTATTGTTTTATAAAGTAGATTATAGGTTCATAGAGTATTAAGGGCTTCATTTTCACTAGAGGAAACAGCTGGTGTGATAACTGATTAATCCCACATGACATTTTGTAAACTGTATTTCTGAGAAAGGAGGCAGATATACTGTATCAATTTATCGAAAAACACACATCTTGGCTTAATCCTCGCTCTGTGATGGCGAATTGAAGACTGCGCTGAAAGATGRGGAGGAGCCTTTTTCATATGGAAAGTTCTTTACCTTATGCTGTTAAAATAATATAATAATAATCTAATTTCATCAAAAAATTTATCTTCATCTAAAAATCTAACCTTAGTTCCATTGTTAAAAACAGTTTTTCATATACAARTATGTTGAGTTCTTTTTTTCTCTGCTATCCAGGCCAGAATGACGAATTGCATTTTTGTTTTTAGTTGTTACGGAAAGTCCAGACCCACCACATCTGCCTCAGCCGTCCTCACCAACCGCCTCCAGCACTGGATCTGTGAAGACTGGAGGCAGGATCTTTGTTTTGGACCATAAGCATTGGCCAGCTCCTTGCTGCTTAATAAACACTGTGGGCACAAGAACATGCTCAAGATTGTGGACCAAGACTATGCTGATTCAAGTCAAATAAAGCATCTCAGTAAGCCAAGAAACACCACATCTTCGTTAAACACAAGCCAGGGAAAACTCCATGAGAGGCAGCAACTCTGGCATGCTCTGACACAGAGCAGTGAGACTTCGACTATGCCAGTTGTTACCATGCCTATATCAGCAGATCAGATCCTCGCCACACCCAAGACTCCATTGAGGAAATGGTTAAAAACATCATGGAAAACCAACAGGAATAACAGAGAGTAAYCCTGGAATGGTAGGGAGGTACATGTTCTGCAGAAATATTTTCTATGTACAAAGACCTGGACATGGATAAGCAGATGATCTGGAGAGAGTTTCAGAACTCTACTCTTTATAAGATAGAAAAGAAAAAATAAGAATGGGTGTGGGAGGGGGGGTTGGATAATGGTTCCTCTGGTGTTTTTGTCAAAATGAAATGCATCCATATGAATACATATTTACCTTATCTATAAGACCCTCATTCATCTAAATATTAATTTTCCCCTAAAAGGAGAAGACAAAACTTCTACTTAAATAAGTATTCTTATTTTGTAAACTGTAAAATTAATCATTTACGTTTATGATGGTTACCGTCTTACTGTTGCCAGGAATTTTCAAGTGGAGGTTTGTAACAAGTAATTGCAATTTCTATTAAAACTGTTGCAGCTGAATAATATGTCAGTCATATTATTTAATAGTCACAATTTTTGGGGGGGATATAACCATGCCATTACATGTCAAATTATGTTCTACTTAAGTATCAAATGCATGTTTGCATTTGAGAAATGTATTTTCTTTCTATCTAAAAAAAAAAAAAAAAAAAAGTATCAAGCACATTAGTACTCACTTCCCAGTTAATATATTTTAAGGATAATCATAAGCAAAAAGTGTAAAACAGCATAAGATTCGCATTTATTAGAGAGAAGCATAACTAAGCAAAAAGTTTTTTTTTTTAATCTACTTTGGACAAAGGATTCATATTAAAGAGCAGGGTCTGGATTATTATTTTTTATCATTATTTAGGTAACACCTGGGTGTGGTTCAGTATTTTGCATCAAATTTTATACTCTCAATGTTCCTTTCAATGTAAATCTTCCGAAGATGAAAGATCTATACGACCTGAAGAGAAACGACCACACTCATTGCTCTCATAATCTAGGTAATGCGCAGCAAGGTTGGGTATGTCTCCTGTAGGACACACACACACACACACACACACATATTATGGGCAATTTCAGAATGCCAATTAGCCTAATCTGCATGTCTTTGGACTGTGGGAGAAGCACCTGGAGGAAACCCACCAAGCACTTTGATAACATGCAAACTCCATGCACACAGACACTGAGGCTCGACTCCAACCTGGACCCTGGAGGTGCAAGGCGACAGTGCTAACCACTAAGACGCTGTGCCGCCTGCACTGCACTTACTGTCCAGAAAAAGTATGTACTTACAGTATTTACAAACATCTGGGCAAGGACACAGAAATGACTTGAATAGTGTTTAAAGAGTCTGCTTTTTATGAGCTAGAAAGACATTAGACAGGATTAGCAACAGTGTTTTTATTATATAATTATTTAATATTATTATGACTTGTCTATTTTGTATTTTTTTTGTTATTTGGTAAAGAGCAGTTGATTAATGTGACAATCAACACCATCCACACACCCACCCACACACATGTATATACATACACACAGGTGCATCTCAATAAATTAGAATACCTTTAAAAAGTTTATTTATTTCAGTAATTCAGTTTAAAAGTTGAAACTCATATAGATTAATTACACACACAAATTTAGTTTGTCTTTTGTTTTTTTAATGTTTAATGTTGGCCTACTGACAGTACTCAACACTTGGTTGGGGCTCAGTTTTCATTAGCCTTAGGCCATCATAAAAATTCAAAGAAATAAACACCTGAAATATATCAATCTATGTTATATAGATGCATTACACACAGTACACACAGTAATGAATAAGTATTTATTTCTTTGATTTTTACAGCTAATGAAAACTGACATGTAACTTGGCAGAATCTCCAGATGCCTTGAGTTGGGTAGAAAAAGAAAAAACAGATGGGAAAGAATGGCATTCATGATATTAAGCAACACAAGATTAGAATGTGCATTTAGATGTAGGTATACGTACATAGTGTTGAGTACTATCCACACTGTAAAGCACAGTGGTGAATCTCTTATGTTTTGGATCTGTGTAAGCTCCAGTGACAGGGAATTTAGTCAAAATTGATGGCAAGATGAATGCATGTTATCAGAAGATACTGGCAGACTAATAGCATTCTACTGCACAAAAGCTGCACATGGAACGCTCGTTGATGTTCCAACATGACAATGAGCTTCAAAAGGCTACAGGAGAAAAAGGTGAAGGTTATGGTGCATCACTGACCTCAATATCATTGAGGCATTTTGGAGGGGGGGATCTCAAACTTGCAGTTCATGCAAGACAACCAAAGAATGTCCAGAAACAAAAGTCATTTTGCCAAGAATAAACCCACTTACCCAATTATTACAAAACTGCATCATTGATGCTAAAGGGAGCAATACATACTATCAAGGACTAAATGTATGCAAACCTTTGAACAGGAATCATCTCCTCATTTTCTTTATTATGTTTAGTTTGATTGAACTTGAGTACTCTAAGAAATAAAATAATTTTCTGCATTCTAATTCCTTAAAACAATATACACACATGGACAAAATTGTTGGTAATCTTCGGTCAATGAAAGAAAAACTCACATGGTCACATAAATAACTTTAATCTGACAAAAGTAATAATTTAAAAACTATGAATGTTAACCAATGAAAGTCAGACATTGCTTTTCAACCATGTTTCAACAGAATTATTTAAAAAAATAATCTCATGGAACAGGCCTGGACCAAAATGATGGTACCCCTAGAAAATACTGAAAATAATGTGACCAAAGGGACATGTTAATTCAAGGTGTGTCCACTAATTAGCATCACAGGTGTCTACAATCTTGTAATCAGTCAGTGGGCCTATATATAGGGCTCCAGGTAGTCACCGTACGGTGGCTGAGAAATGCAAAACAAGTTAACAAAATGAAAAACAAAATAACAAAACCCAAAACTAATTTGTTATTTTGTTTTGCGTTTTGTTAATTTGATTTTGAATTTGTTATTGTGTTTTTCGGTTTTGTTAATTTGGTTGTGAATTTGCTATTTAGTTTTCGGTTTTGTTAATTTGGTTTGCACCTCTCGGCCGTTMAGAAACGAACCGGAAAAGGTAGGTATAGTTTGCGAATGAAATTCTTACCGCTGACTGGGCGAGACATGTCACTCAAGATATACAGGAAGTACTGTCAAGTGAAGTCAAATTTATTTTTAAAGCACATTTAACACAACTTAGTTGACCAAAGTGCTTAAATAATCCTTAAATGCAAATACATCTAAATGTCCGTGAGACTGCAGTACTTCCTGTACATTTTGGGTGACAGATATTTCGTCCAATCAGTGGTGAGAATCAAAATGCTTACGTGTGGTTTGCGAATTAAAGTCTTACCACTAATCTTCCGTAACAGATGTCTCGTCCAATCAGTGGTAAGAATGTCATTCACAAGCCACACCTACATTTTTCAGCTTGTTGATTATTACCGCTGATTGGACGAGACATCTGTTACTCCAAATATACGGGAAGTACTGCAGACTCACGGTCATTTAGATATATTTTCATTTAGGGATTAATTTCAGTATTTTATTTACTTTGGTCAACTAATCAGCGCTAAGAATTTAATTCGAGAACTATACCTATCTTTTCCGGTTTGACTGAATTTTCGTTGTGTTTTCTCATTTGGTATTTTGTTTCTGGATATGTCGTGTTTTCTGATTTGGTTTATTGTTTTCGGTTTTGTTATTTTGCTTTAGGTTTTGTTATTTTGTTTTTGAATTTTTGTTTTCGGTTTTGTTATTCTGTTTTCCGTTTTTTTTGCACTTCTCGGCCACCGTATTTTTCACATTGTTTAGTATGTTTTACATTTCTCGAATTATTTTAGTTTTATTAAAGATTTATGTGTAGATCACTGTTTTTCTGCCGTTTCGTATAAGCTAACCTCAGTAGTTCGGGTTCAGTGGCTTAAAATCTAAATATTACAAAATAATTCTGTACATTATCTGCATTTATTTTATGATCTGAACTGTGAAAGTGAAAACCTTCATCATAAACCTGCGCAGTCCTTGTTTGAAGGATGAAAAAGAAATACTAAAAATATCAGGTAATAATTTGATCCTAAATTCACCGATAAGATCAGTTTATTCAATACRTAGTTTTAACAATGTGTGCCTCAAGGTTTATCCCATATATAAGCACGTTTGAATACCAATCATTTTCCAAGGTGAGACTTTGCTTAACTGTGGGTGCCTTTATTTTGCTTTAATGAAGGTTTTTCTCAAAAATGTAAATAACGTGTTTTAAAATCTTTTTAGTTTTTCAGGTCTGCCCTGAKCCCTGACCTCAACCCCATAAACACATTTGCAGACTTGATTGTACTTCCGCATGTAAAGATGCACTTAATCCAGCCCATGATAAGTGYATCTCTGTAGGACCTTGCAGGTAGTAAAACTGATTAAATTAAGACACAGAGAAACAAGAGAGGCCATCATAGATATTTAATAAATTAAAACATGATACAAAAGAAGGAAAAAAAGGCAAATTCATGTACATTTCTCCACCTTTTTCTTCACCCTCCCCTTCTCTAAAATATATCCATGATGGGTAAACAACATGGCAGGCTGAGGAAGTATCCTTMCCAGCCGAACGCACACAACACATTCTCTGTTGCTGCATGCCTGATTTAACTGCCTCAAAAACAAAACACACATGCTACATGTTTGCAGGCAGCAGCTGGGCAGTGGGCAGGAACACAGGGGCACCCAGCCACAGAAGTGCCCCATTCAAGGGCTTCTAATGGCAAACACATGTGGACTTGTAGTATAGCTCATGTTCAGTTCCTTTATTAGTGCACTCAACAGTGTACAGAAGCTGCAACCTTGACAAGCAAGTGTACGACGACACATGCATGTGCATACAGCCATACACTCAAAATAGCATCTGAAATAACTGATCCGTACAGTGTTGGGTGCACAGCTCACAGTTGACCACTGTCCTCTCTCTCTCTTTTTACTCAAAAAAAGACACACGAACATCTACAGGTGTATCTCACTGCCATTATGGGCTTCCCRGAGTTTCCCCAAGAGGACACCATACACAGGGCAGAAAAATAAAATCAGGACTTTTTTCATGATGGTTAAAGTCTGATTTTTCACAATTTATCAGTGTCTGTAAAATCAATCTAATCAACCTTGTGCATGCTGCCAACATTATATATTAAAATAATACATTTTTAATCATAAAAAATGTCACAACCTTTTTTTCTCCTCCTCATTCACGTTATGAGTGGAGTCTAGTTAGATTATACAGACATGTGTATATATAAAGCCACAGAGAAAAATTATTGGTCCCTCTCTTTGTCAGCAGCAGTATCTGCAAGATCCAGAACTCGGACAATTCCCACAGTCTGACAGATAGTATGTGTTTATATATGTGGATATATATTTACTTTAGATCTAGGTATCTTTAAATTACAAAATAAAACATTTAACTACCACTATTTCATGGTTGATACATTGTCAGAAATCATCACAAGGAAACAGCCTAGGAGCCACGGAAGATCAAGAACGTGAGAAGAGGTTGTGGAGGTGAAGTGAAAGTAAACAACGCACATGCTGAAATAGTTGCAAGGGGGAGGGGGGAGGGGGGAGGGAGAAAGATGTATATGAAAAGTACTGCTTCGATAAAACAGTACAGCTCACATCCAAGAGGGTCCAAAATGGCACAAAGAAAGAAAATTAAAAAAAAAATAAAATATTATAGATAGTGCCCTCTTTAGGTCCTTACAGTGCATGCTCTGAACAATATCCACCTGTCAGGCTTTCACTATGCTATTATTCAGGTCTGGGTTTCTGTTAAAATGATGGAGCCACTACGAACTTTGGACTTCAGTGCTCAGTACTCTGCTGCATACTCTGTGCCGTGCAGCCCTCGACAAACCAGGGTGAACTCTTTCACTATGTCCTTCACCCGTCGCTTATTCACTCGCTCCCTGAGAGAAGAGATGGACAGAGAGATATTAGAATAAAATAGAGTATATACAAGCCCAAAAGAACTTTTATTAAGAATTATTTATTACAAGCAGGAACAATAATATACACACAACAGAGACCTAGATACATTAGGTTCTGGATATACCTRGGACCCACTCTGAGAAATCCGAATAGTTACAAAGTTACAAACCTTAAAATTAATGGATATTCCTAACAAGGTTTTAACTGTAAAGTTAAAAARAACAAAGCAAATGGATTGTAATGAAGGTAACAAAACTGAAAAGGAGATTTAAACAAATTTAAGGTGTAATTAGGATTTTTCAAAGATCTAATATTAATATTTAGGTATTCCTGGGTCATGGGGACTATTTAATTGTGGACTATGTGCTTTTACACCTTAGTTTGTTTGCCCTGCTCTGAATCACTTAAGTCTGTAAACTTGCTGTGCTTTTTTTCCCTCCTCACAGGGAAGAATCCAAGCATATCAAAATTGGTCACTTCAAACCATGTTAACGGTTAACCTGAGTTTGCCAGAGTATTCGGATTGAGACCACCTCTTTTTGAGGGTCGCTGTGTGTGCTTCTTTTATCCACACCAGAGTGCGGATAAAAGTGTGATTACTGTGTTCACAGCAAATGAAGATTTAAACAAACTAAAGCCGGTAGGTGTGAATTCTTAGTTAATAAGTTGTGTGTGAGCAGTACCTAAGGATCTGCTGGCTGAATGTGTCTTTCTGTTCGTCAGAGACTCGGGACGAGGGGAAACCTGGAGACTGCAGGGCCTCTTTGAGCCACACAGTGAGCAGACTGAAACAGTTCTTATTCATAGAGAACAACACCTCTGCAAACTGGTCCATTAGACTGCGTGAAGACTGACCTCCGATTGCCTACAAGAAAAGAGAGAGAGAGAGAGAGGAGAATGACCATGTCAGACTTGTTTTATAGATCAATATGAGATCACGAGAAGCTCAGTGACTTACCTCCAGGACAGCCAGCAACAGGAGCTTGCCGTTTTCCTGCACTATCTGGGCTACAGGAGGAACATCGGCGCAGTGAGGCAATAGCTCCGTCTGTCCAACGCACAAATTAAAGTCTTAAAACAACTATGACTACACAATAATGTTTTTGTTACACATATCAGGATTATTAGCTATTAAAGAAAACTATATTTTCAGAYTATACACCAGCTATCAGAAAGATTGATGTGCAATAATCCAGCACTATATTCTAACTTACAAAGAAGAGGCAAGTAGACTTGACAGTAGGGGCCTCTGGAAATTTTAGTGACAAAACTCCTGCGGGAAAGACAAGCAAGAATTAGAAGTAAAGTTACCCCATGTYAATTTTATTCTTCTTTTACACTTCATTATATTGTCAGTATGATTTGCAGAAAACCATTCATTCAATCAAAATGAACATGATGTTTAGATCTTATACGGTGACTTACCACAGTGGAACACCGCTTTCACATCAAGATTCTCCGATAAAAACAAATCGGGCTTCCGTTTGAGAGCCTACAAATCAGACACAGCCAKTGAACATGAAATACAGCATAACTCCTGGATAGCCTCTGGATCCATTCAGAGCCAACCCATACTCCTACCCAAGATATTACCTTCCTCTCTTCTACGATGTGCTTACTTTAACCAAAAAAAAAAAAAAAAACTTAATGTACATCAACTTATTTAATGCAAACTGATCAGGTAAGTAAGAAATCAACTGTGAAAAATCAAACACTGAAATTTAACTTAAGTCAAACTAAAAGTGGCATGATTTCCTATTTTTTTTCTTTTCTTTTTTTAAATTACTTCCACTGCTCGTCTTTGCTGGACTGAGTATGCAACAAAAATCTAAGTAACATGTACGGATAAAGACAACTAATGCATTAAGGAACTTATTGAGGATGAGAGGATACTGAAGAAAGGAGGAACAGAGAAGGACAGAAGGACTGAGAGAAAGAGAAATAAACAGATGGACCTGAGGTCCAGCCAAAGGCAGAAATGAGTGGAGGCAATGAGAACTGACGATGTAAACCAAATGGGAGACAAAGGGTGCCAATTTGACAGTATAATTAGAATGTTAAATTAACTGGGGTTTATTTGGTTTTGAAACTGGAGTGATGCTGGGAGAGGGGGCCATGGAGACTGTAAAGTTTTAATCAACCTGAAAGGTCTTCTTTTAGAAGTGTTCATACAACACGTTTAAAAATCCGTCATTTAGTAGTAAAAAGGAACAATAATATAATTACTTGGGGTAATACAAGTAAACTGTTGATATGACATTGAAGAATATAGTCGTAAATGTTGTTAAATGTTCTTAATAGTTTAACGGCGAATGCCGATTTGATCATTCTTAATTGATGTTGATACAAAAAGGGATCTAAATGTCTAAATTTAAGGCCATACTGTTATTGATGTTGATTGTTTCTTAAAACAATAAATATTGTTTCATGGTTACTAAACAACTATATATAATTATTCATCCATTTACAGTTACATATTGTGTTGTCTAACATGTAAAATAGTTAATTTCTATTCTTACGTACAATACAGAAGCTACAGTATACAGCCCTTTTTCTGACATCTCATGCAGACAAACCACTAAGCTTAAAAGGGCCTCTGCCCTAGAGACATTTTCTGTGCTGAGAAACTTAAAGGAACAGGTTTTCCTAAAAGTAACAATATAAAAAAAAAATACTCTATAATTTGTTCAAGGAATTTTAGAAAAAATGTTTACTGATCATCTAACAAGTCATTTTGAATTGGCTGTAGCAACAGAAAATCTATGAATCTATCAAGAACTTATTTATTATATACATTATTATTTACTTACAAAAATCCATTAAAGCATCTTATAGATATAACGCATTACATATTAATTCTAATATGTTGTTGGACATTTGTAATGGCATTGTTTCAACAACATTATGCAATGTCACAATACTTGATTTCCATCCAGATTTGCATTCATATTTTGCTAAGAGCACATATTCTATAAAGTCTTCTTCAGAACATCTCTGGCTTTCACTCGGGTTAGCAGGATTTTGCGTTGGCCAGTTCATGTGTGAAAATGGTTCCTCATGCTACTGAAGCCACCAGCTGACTTCATTTTATTGACACAATGTTGCTGAGCTTAGACCTGACCAACTGCAGCAGCCCCAGATCATAACACTGCCTCCAGAGACTTGTACAGTACACACTATGCATGATGGGTATATCACCTCATGAGCTTCACTTCTTACCCCTGATGCACCCATCAATCTGGAATAGGGTCATTCTGGACTCATCGCACAACAAGACCTTTTTCTTTGCTCCTTTATGCTCCTTAGCAAACTGAAGCCTTTTTTTCTTGACGAGTCTCACTAACTAATGGTTTTCTGTGGCCACACACCTGTTTAGTCCCAATCTTGCGAGTTCTCATCATATTGTGTGTATGGAAATCGACTGTCCATTTTTTTATGATTCAACTTCACCAAGACTTAAGTGATTTTCGATCACGGTCACAAAGGTCACAGTTCAGCACTATCCTTCCTGATATAATGCGTTTTTAACACAACTGCAATAATCTGAGCAATATGCTTAATGGTTTCTTTACTTCATGCAGGTCCCTGGTGCTTCTGAAATGCTGCAATATGTGTTCCACAATCATGGGATAAGTCCTTGGAAACAATCCCTTGGTTGTTTAGGAAATTAGAAGCTACTCACTGCATTAGTTAGGGTTAAAATAAATGTAATCTGAAACAAATTCACCGCTACAGTAATTATCTAATGAAAGGCTCTGTATTATTAGCTTATTTCACTCTGAGAATTTTTTTTTTGGCCACGAAATGTGTGAAATTAGTTCAGTTTTGTGCATGCTTACAGCAACCACACTGATGAACAACAGGAACAGCTTGGATTGCAGTAACAGTTCCATTTCAAAAGAACCCCAACTCACAGATCACCCAGCTGTCTGTACATTAAATGTGTGACTTCATACAGTATGTTAACACTCCAAGAGTGGCTGGCATTCCTCCTCTGAAATGATCGATCACATTTCTGAGGGGCAGACCAGGCTCACCACAACCAAGACTTTTGAAGGAGAGACTGCATCAGTCATCCAAAAGTGCTCCTTTGTCAGCTCAGGCAAAGAAAAGGGTGACCTCAGACCCAATATCAGAGGGTAGAAAAAAAAGAGGAAGGGAGAGAAAATAGAA
>QMIH01001055.1:140976-151050 GCA_003987875.1 Clarias batrachus
TTCTCTTTTTTTACTCGTTGGTCTTAAAATCAGACATGCTTTCCCAACTGCCCCACCCCAGGGTTCACTGAAAAGTGTGGTCACCACAAGAGAATGGGGCATCACCTAGCCRCAAAACTTCCATCCCCTAGCTGTTCCCACACTCCAAACAAGACCCCCATCACAGCCCTCCCCAATCCGCCCAGAAACACCTTCGAAAAACAAAAAACAAAGCGAAAGAAAAAACAGGCCATGGCAGGTTCTCAGAGCCACAGTTAACGACCTGCTGAGGATCAGAGGGTTACGGCACATAAATACATGAGGTTAATCGGTGAACTGAGAGGCAAACCAAACTGTTAAAAGGGATGAGGAGAAGGAGACAGGTGCAGATAAGATGAACAGTTATTGTCTTGGAACACTGTGTAAAAAACAAGACAGGATGAAGGAATGGGAACTTTTCATGATGCTTTGCTTTGGTTATTTATACATAAAAAAAAAGAAGAAGAAAAAAAAAAGCTTTTTTTTGTTACAAAATGGATCTTGCAGTCACCTAAAGTAATAAAGTATGTCTGTTAGAAATATGTGAAATTTATTTGCTAGGAAAAAGGTAGGTAAAAAAACAGACTGTTACATAAGCACTGAATGAGAAAAAAAGGTTAGTCTGTAATGCATACCTTGCTGGAAGATGGTAAGGGTAACAGAGGTGACCAGCTCAAACAGGGCTTTGATTGGGGGAAAGTGGTCTGATTCGCCGGCAAATATATGCATCATCTGGTAAAAAACCATTAACACAAAATAGATTTTAAGTCCTACAGCACAAATATACTATTTATTAGGACCTCATTCATGCAGTTATCTAATCAGCCAATTATATGGCAGCAATGAAAAAAAAAAAGAAGAAGAAGAAAAATTCATGCAGATACAGGTCAGATACGTGATCTCTGCAACTTTAATCATGACACAGAAGGATTGGTTTGAGTGTTTTAGAAATGGCTGATCTTCCGTCATGTTCACACACGATCTACGCAGTTCACACAGAACAGTGAGTGGAAATTACTTGTTGATGGGAGACCTCAGGGGTMAATAGCTATCYAGAAGGATATAGTAACTCGTACATAATCACTCTTGTGTGGTAAGCAGAAAATCATCTTAGGAAGCACCAAACATGGAACACTAGATGGGCTACAAGAGCAGAAAACCACATCAGGTTCCACTCCTGTCAGCTAAAAATAAGATTGAGAATATAATGGGCACATAGTCATCCAAACTGGACAACCGTAGATTTAAATAAATAAATAAATAGACGAACGATTAAAAATCACTTGGTCTTCTGGTTTTCAGCTCTCCCGTTTCGATGAATTGACAGCCATAAAAAAACTTATATTCTTAAGGTTTAAAGTATCATCTATTTTGAGATGCTTTTCTGCTAACCAAGTTGGCAAAGAGTGCATATATGAAAATAATGCTTTTTTTCTTTGTTCTAATGTGAGCCTTAACTGAATTGTCAAATATAAATCAATATTACACTTGGACTCCCATTAATTAAAATTAATAGCATCTGTATTTTAATTAAATCTATTCAGACAGATATTAGAAGTACTACCACATGATGTGTTCAAACCAATGAAAATTATGTTTCTTAAAGAAAAAAATATTATTTAGAATTAATCATTTAAATTTCTTTAACAAACTTTAAAAAAACTTTAATTTCTCATACTATAGCTACAGTACTTCTGGCTTCCTATTCAATATATACCCTCAAAACATAACTTCAACAGAAAATTTTAGATATAGGGTACTATATCCTAAAAAGAACACAGACACATAAAAACTGAATACATTATCACCACTTTCATGAATATTATGAAATTTTAAGTATGCTTCATAAAAGCAAAAGAAATCCTGACAGCCTTAATGTCCACTTTTTGAGATGTGAGGTATGATTTCTAAACACATGTCTACGTCTAGCAGATGTGGTATATCTAAATGGCATCACTGCACGTAGCTATGGCAACAGCCTAGTGATTCAGAGGCCAAACAAAGAATGTCTGGGCTAATATGACGGAAATCCAAAGAGTTCATTKGTGTGTATAAATTGTGTACCTGACGTGTCAGGTCTAATGCAGAGGCTTGTGGGATAGTGCTGTACATCTGACCCAGCATCTCACTCAGCTGAGACACCATAGGAGCAAAGTCATGAAGGAGAGTCTTTACTGACTTTTCAAAGATAGCACACACTGCCTAAAACAGAGAGAGAGAGAGAGAGAGAGAGAGAGAGAGCGAGAGAGAGACAGAGAGAGAGAGAGAGAGACCAAAAGAACGCGACAATAATAGGAATAAGAAAGGGAATAATTTTCATGGTAAAACTAACTACAAAATWCTTTAAAATGTCAATCAAATGAAGGAATAAATAAAGAACAAAAACTTAAAATGTACACAAAAAGGAAAATATTAGTTTCAAACAAATGTGAAAACTGAAGAATGACAGGATGTTGCAATCTTACCTCTACAACCTGAGAGTCATTCAGCCATTTACTGAGGACAGTGTGAATGAGGGCAAAAACYTGCTGCAACACTACCACTACCTAATAAACAAAAAGACATATATAGTACACACAAAATTGGCAAAACCCATCTCTTTTCAGAAAGTGATATTTAGTGTATGCATTACCTAAGGAAGAAAAAGTAAATTATTTGATAAGTAACGTGTACACATCTTTTTTTTTTTTACTTAATCATAATCTTTAATCCTTCATTTTTTGGTGCAACAAGGTTTCTGAAGAATTTCCTACCATTAACTACCAGTAATGTAATAACTATGGTCATGTCCCTCTTTTAAAAATACTGCATATTATATATTAAAAAAAGATTAAGCTAGGGTCAGAGCACATGTTCAGCCATGGTACAGTGCGCCTGGAGCAGATAGGGTTAAGAGCCTTGCTTAATAGAGACAATGTGAACCACTGACCTTTCAATCATCAGCTCAGAGCCTTAACTCTCTGAGCTAGCACTGCCCCCAAGTATCAAAACACATCTACAGTATATATGCCGCCTGACCATCACACCCATATCTGCTTGTTGAACATCCCATTCTAATCCCCCTTTGCTATTCTCTGTTTAGAGCATGGCTGTGAGGATTTGTGATCATTCAGCTATAAGCGCATTAGTGAGATCAAGCCATTGATGTTAGATGAGGACGTCTGGGGTGTAGACAAGATTTCAGGTCATGACAAATATGTTCAATGGTGTTGAAGTCAGGGTTGTGTGAAACTCTTGGTCTCCATGCTTAACACACCATGTGTTTATGGAGTTTGATTTGTGCACAGGGGCATTGCTGAAATATGTTTGGGTTGCTTAGTTTCACGGTACTCACTGGGTTGGGGCCGGTTTGAGGTGTGCTGGATTTCACAGGTGGAGCACCTTCTCCAGATTCGTCTTCTTGCTTAGTGATGTCCAGGGTGGTGAAAAGGTTCGAAAGCAGGCCCAAGATGTGTATGATAGCCAGCTTATTAGAGGGGTTTGGCTGTAGAGATACAAAGGAAAAAATTACTGCATTTGCTTTTTAAACCAACAGTGAACAATGTGAATCAATTGAACCCCTTATCTTTGAAACATTAGTGTTTACTATCCAGACAGTAAGGCATAAACCTGAGCTTTCACAGTAAGGTTGGTTATGCTGGTTATGCTAATCGTTATTTGGCAGAAAGTTAAATAACCTAGCAATATCATGACAAGCATAGCCATTCAGACACTTGGAGAGTCACAAGAGAAATCATTTAATGTTATTCCTTCTAAACCTTTAGAAACATATCCATGCCAACAACAGAGTTTAACTACAGGTGTTTTTTTTGTTGTTTTTTTTTTACTCGTGGTAAAAGCTGTTATGCGCTAAAACCTAAAGTTAAAGTCATTTCTCCTTCAACACCACGGCAGGATGAGCAGCTGAGCAGCCTGAGGAGATTTGTGTTTTGCCTCAAGCTAACACCACAATGTGATCGTTACATAGGCTCTAAAGGGATCTGGATTTCACGACACAGGGATAGTGTTCCCTGACTGGTTACATGCAGACAAAGAACTACATGCTTAATGGTTAAATAAATATAACATTAACATGAATAAGCATGAATGGTTATTAACTGTCATTAACATCAAAGGAGATAAATAAAGTGAACAAAATAAAGTGAACAAAATCTTCTTTTCGGAATTTAATTTCAATCGTGAAACTTGTATTGTAGATTAATTGAATGTAAAGTTGACTATTTCAAGCTTATTGTTGGAATTTCGATGATTTTGGCTTAGAGTTCATGAAAAAACATGCTCTCAAAATATTTTAATATTTCATTTTGTGTTTGAGTAAATTATAATTCATACAGTATAAATAGTGTGCATCTCTAAGTCTAGTTCAGTGCACACTTGGGGAAGACGGCTGACTTGACAATTATCCAGAAGATGATCATTGACACCATCCACAAGGAGGGTAAACCAAAGATCATTGTTGAAAGGGCTGGCTGTTCACAGTATTGAAGTATATTTATGTATGTTGACTGGAAGGTTCAAAAAGTGTGGAAGGGAAATTTGCATAAGCACGAGGGATGACTATAGCCTTAAGAGGCGAATTCAAGACTTTGGGAGAAAGTGAAGCTGGAGTCAGCATAAAGAGCAACCACACACAGATGGCACAGAATCCCAGTTCCTTAAGGTTTCCACAGTTTTTGATGATTTAGGATGCCATGTCATCTGCTGGTGTTGGTCAAGGTTAACTTAGGTGTCTACCAGAAAATCATCACCAGGAAAATAAACATCCAATCTAACAACACAGTCTGTCTTCAATAACGCATCAGCTGTCTAATCGCTGCCATGCCATAATGATGCAGTAAGTCATGATAAAGGAGCCCTGACCAAGTGAGTAAATGAACAATTTTCAAAATTTATGTATTTTTAGATAGATTTTTGGAACTGGATTTTTGATTTTATGAACTATAAGCTGAAATGACCTTTACATATAATGAATCTAGAATATACAAGATATGAACGCAACTTGACATCATGTGTCTTGAATCAGTCCTGACAACCTCTTCTTGCTTTCTCATACAAGCTAAGATGACAGGAAACAAATGTACTAAGCCTCAGCTTACCTACATAAATGTGTATAAAAGTATAACAAAGGATTTATTAATGGAGAAATATTTGTTCGATAAAAGATTAACACACTGATGAAGGTTTAATTGAACTATTTTCTATTGGCTGCTCATGCAGTGACAACATCCACATGATTAGTAGAAATAGATCTGCGGTCTGTCTTGTTCCCCTGTCCCTAATGACATCACATAAAAATGCTTAATACCTGCAAGACTAGAAGAGGTCTCATTCTATATCTCTTATTACTTATTATGCTGTTCTTTTGTTAAATTGTGAAAAACATTAACTATCTGCCACAAGGACACTCTGTTGATAATATAATCAGATTCCAAAAAAAATAAAGTTAAAAAAAAAAATCCCCCAGAAAAAATAAAGAAATTTTCTTTACAGTAATGACGAATAAAGACTGCACTTAATTACTGAAATGATTACACTTCTCACCAGAGGGTGTCACTCTTTAATAAACCTGAAAGAAAGTCTCCTCTCAGAGTCTGACGTAATGCCTTCTTCTGAAAAGCCAGACATCAGTGCAAATCGCTGTGTGTGTGCATTTCACATGTCTGTATATGCAATTCTATGAGTTCCAGATATACAGGTTAAGGGGAAAAGCTGCCTCTGCATCACAGAAAACCACCACCAGCAGCATTCTGCAAGCATTAATTGTCTTGATGTATTTAAAGCAAACAGCCCATGTTCCTGTGCATGTTGTCTATAAGAGGAGGTTTTGTCTGGAGGAATTTTCTTTATTCATTATAGACACTTTGTTGACTGCCTGCGGTGTGCTTGCTTTTCCTTCCCACTTAATCTGCTTTTACGCCTTCCTTTTTCTTCCTCTTAACATCAGATATTAGCAAGTAGTACAATGAGAGGCTAATGTAGCATAGTCTAGCCATCTAACACCAAGGCACCATGAGTACACCGTGTTCTTTCAGCATCTTCTGAACTCCCTGACCTCAGCTGCATCTCTTTGAATCTGTGATATTTATTTGATGCATGTGGTTTATAAAATGCATAACACCCCACACCACTATATTGTAATAAAACCACATGACATGAGCTCATTAGCATGTGTGTATGTGCTTATAATAAATGTCTGTAACTGAGCCCCAAGCTGTAGTGGGGCATTGTGTCATTTCTTGTATTTTCCCCTGTGGCGGGTTGCTTCTGGACCCAGCGATATTCAATCTGGCCCCACTGAGAAATGTTCCATGATCATAATCACAACACACACGCACGCACAGGGTCTGTTCATATGGAGCTAAGCCAAGACAAGACAAGACAAAACATGCCACTCGTTTCAGTAGCAAAGATGGCTGCAATGAACAAACCCCATAAAACCCCAAGTGATGTCACACAAAGAGCTTGWTTAAAAATTCTGTTAAGTAGCTATTCTACTGTTAAATATCTATGTTAACTAGATATTAGATAGATAACTAGTAGATTTGCCAGTAACAAAAATTTTGCTAGGTGAATAATCTATCGATTATTAAAACTAACAATCAATTCTTTTGATTACGTATCACAGAATTACTAAATAGTTATTTAGCCACACTCTCATCAAGTGCGCATTTTTTACACTTACACAAATCTCAATCACTCTAGCCAGCAGTGTCTTTTTTTTTTTTATTTGAATAGAGTTAAAAGTGAAATATTTCCACACTTTGGAGTTTTATATGCTGTTGTTCTCTTCACACCACTAAGTGATAATTTCTACGTGTCAGAATTCAGGGGAGAGAAGGAGAGAAGAAAAAGAAGGAGGAAGAAAAAAAAAAAAACAGGCTCAATGACAAACTAATCGGCAAGCAGAATTTTGGGCATCAAATCGATTTTATTGATTGATTGTTGCACCCCTCTTAGCTAGTTTATTCTGTTGAACTAAAAAACAGAGGCATCACTTCAGAAAGGGTCAAATTGTTGGTATTCATCAAGCACCAAAAACAATTAAGGAGATTTTAAATTACTGGAATCACTTTAGTAACCGTCCAACACTTTATAAAAACTGTCCAGGGCATTCAACTTCGTAGAAGAAATATGGCCAGAAAAAATAAAATCATGAATGAAGATCACTTGTATGGCAACAAAAATATTAGAAATCGCAGCTATGTTTAATAGTGTAAGGTAAGAGCAATTCCGCACACACAATGTGACGAGAACTCAAACCTCTGGAGGCAGTAGGCTCAGAAACCTTATGTGGCAATGAAATAAAATCAGCCGACGACCTGAATGTATGGAATGACCAGGTTATCACATCAATGGAGTTTTTTTTTCTCTGGTGAAACAGGAATATTCCAGGAGTCAAACAGTGAAAGTGTAGTTCTGGGAGCATGAGGAATCATTTTCCCACTTGAAATTTCACTAAATTTTATCAATGAAATCTTTAGAATTTTTGTTTTTTTGGCCAGGCAGTGGATTTTTGGGATCTATTTAAGCCTYGTCCTTCAGTGCCTGGATGGTGTTAATCATACATTATTTTTGAATGTACCCAAAACAACATTTCTAGTATAAATGCTCTTGATATAGATGTATACATTTTTATCGTCTGGACTACCGCCTAACATAATTTAGCCCTGACTGGACACCATCTAAGAGCAAATATAATTTTAAAGTATTTGTTTAGCCAAATATAATTTCCATCTCTTGAGATCATTAAAAATGTTTGTGACTTGTAATGTCCCTGTTTGACATCAGAGCAGGACACTCCCGCTAACAATAAGAATAATACAGCATCAGCAAACAAATTAGCCCTAGAAAATTGAAACATTTTTTTTTTTCATTTAGATCATACATAATGAGTTCCTATAGTAAATGTAACATGGTTAATATGTGTAATTGATTCTTACGGTCTCTTGAGCCAGTTTTTCCAGCTGCTGGATGTAGGGTGTGATGAGGGAGTGCAGATTGTGCAGAATGTCTTCCACTGGCAGCGCAGACAACAGGAAACCTAGAGCCTGCATCAGCCACATGCACTGACTTGTCTAAAAGAAAAGAGGGGAAAAAACAAGAATGTTAGAACTCTGAAGACTTTGTAATAATTAAATGTACACAGAACAATTGGTCTGCAAAAGAAATAATGAAGACACTGACCTTGTGGATCTGTTTAATAAGCACTTCCTGCATCAGAGAGACAGGATCGGGAAAGAAGAAAAATCAATTATTAATCCACAATACAGCGTAGCTAGAATTGAAGGAATAACTGCATAAAAATGCAGGAAGTGAGTTCTTGAATCTCAGAAATCAAATTATATTTTCAGTTAAATTTGTCTACCTGTGAAACAGCAACAATGTTCGTAGCATAGGGCGGCAGGTCATATCTGCACTCCCTGCAGATCTTCTTCAGGGTGGAAACGCTAGAAATAGAAAGGTCTGGATTCCCTAACGCCTGCAGCACCAGCGGTAACACACTGCTCAACATCACTGGGTGATCTGCTAACCACTCTGCCAACGCTCCTACAAACAGACAGGGATACACAAATGTGTGCACRTACACCGGACAAGAAGAAGGTGAGTACAACTTAAAGAACAAACTCCCAGAAAGTGCAATCTTTAAAACCTATATACACACCTATAGTGAACATGACCGTGTCAGCTAGCTGTACRTTGTTGATGTTGATTCTGGGAATGAGGCCAATCAGGCCAGGAATGACATCGGAGTAGTTCACATCTATCGTTTCTGCTATGGACTGGAAACCGTACAGCAGAGCCTCTGTATGCTGATTAGAAACAAACATGATCAAAATGTCTAAAACYTCAAAGGGCAAAAATACAGGAAAAATCATAGGTTAAACCAAGTATAAACAAAAAGCTTGTTAAGCTTAGTAAGGTGTTTGAATGTGTGCGTGGGTACGAGTCAGTATGTTGGTGTGGTTTCTGACCTGCCAGGATGTTGGTTGATCAGCATTGGTAAGCAGCCTGCCGAGCTTGTCATACAGGTTACTAAGCAACTCTGCTCCCAGCATCTCATAGACGTACATCAGGGTGTCAGATATGTCCACCCTAAAGCAAATAGTCCAAATAACAAATCCATCAACAAATAAACCAAATATTTCTTCTCCATGTTCATATTTCCTTTCTTGATGTGTTCACTTTTGTAAGTAAACATTGTCTAGACAGCATTGCTGAGCTCAAGTATTGAGACAGCAAAAAAAAAACACAGAAAAAGGGAAATAAACTATGTTCTAGTTTTTATAGTTATTCTATAACTCTGCTAACTACACAATACCCAGCTGTGAATTTATTCTTTTTTTTTTTTTTTTTACATTTACTGACAGCCCTAACACAACCAATTACAGACCTGTAGATCCTGAACTGCTCCTTCTCATCAGACGACCAGGAAGCATACTCCTCATCACTAGGGAACTGAGCTTTGTGGAGCAGCACATCCACCAGCTGGAAATACACAGGTCTGTAAACCTGCAGATACACCGCCTGCTTCTCTGCCTCAAATGACATGATGTCATCCTGCAACAAACCCAAAGGAAATGCGTCCTTCAGACAACAGATTCTTAACAAGCCCCGACTCTTGCAAGTCAGTATTGTTGCAAACACATTGCTAATAATTGTGGGTGGATATTTGAGACAAAATTAGAATCCGAATTTTCTAAATAATTATTCAATTGATGTATGGCATAAAACATTACACCATTATTTTCTGCAGTGCGTTTCAACTTGAATGGCCGCACTGATTCATCTCCTGAATAGCTTTCAGACTTCCAACTAATCCACAGTCTTGGTGATGCAGCGAATAAACTCCTGATAATGAGAAGTTGGGTCCAATTTACTGAGCCAATTACTTCAGTGAACTGACTGACCGATATGGCCAAGAAAATCTTCATCATCTATGGTATTAGATCTCAGGATCAGCTCATTCGCTGGTCAGCTTCTTTTAATCAAACATTGCTGACAATGATGACTTTTAGTCAGTTATTGGCTAGACAAGGACAATTACTGGCTCAGCTA
>QMIH01001055.1:153955-180931 GCA_003987875.1 Clarias batrachus
GATGCAGAGATGTCTGGTACAGTTCACAGTTCTAAAGAACTATCCTAACAAATATCCCTGCAGACCTGAACAGCACATGCATTTACACGCAAAACACAAATGTACAGAACAGAATGCACTAGGGCTAAAAACCTCAATCACTGCACATATTTAATATTGATATAAAAAAAATTCTATATACTCCTGAGACCCGGACTCTGTTGTGTACATTGCAATTCTACTGACCGTTTCTCTTTATTCATAGCTGATAACTACAAATTAATCAATGTCTTCAACCAGTTTGGCAAAAGAATTATAACCAACAGTCCTCATATGAGGATATAAAGCATATAAAGGTATACGTGCATATATATCTCTCTCTCTCTCTCTCATATATATAGACAAGTTGGGAGAAAATGTCATGTCAAATCATAAATATGATACAAGGACATTCAGGTCTCAAGAGGATGTATTCCATGATGCTCGAATATTTGTGCCAATAATATTCTGATCAACACAAATATTCTGTTGAACAATGGACTCTAAAGGAATGAAAAAATAAAGATAAAACCTCAAATAAAAGACCAACTAGAAAGCACACAATACCTACAAATCTAGTCCTTGTTACAAGGACTAGTCCTCTACTGCATAAATAGAGCGAGCTATTAAAAAATAACTATGACCTTTGGCCTTGCTGTAACCTAGACAATGTTTGCATCACTTCCGAAATCAGTTTATCTGATGGTTAAAGTGATGATATCTACCAAACATGCATGTAGTCTACCAAACTTTCAACCATTCATTCTTGAGATCTTGCACTAATGAGAATCCCAGACTGGTGAACAGATGGCTGAATTTTTTCCCCCCTACTTAAAACGTTTCATAAAATGGACATGGCTTTGAACAGACAGACAGCCTGAAAAGACAATGTCTCCACCACCACACTTATCCCTTAACACGCTCTAAAGTCCAGAAAAACCTAACACATACAGGAATATGTAAGGAAGAAAAGAACATAATTATCCAGTTATAAATCAAACTAAGGTTAACATAACTAAGATAAAACCTTGTTGTCCACAGCTAAATATTCCAAATCTAAAATTCCAAGTAAATGTTGCTATAAATGAAAACAGAACCAGATCCACACATCAGAGGATGTTCTCCKTCAGGTGCAATCGTTTTTCCTGTTCATACATTCAAGATAACTGGCAAACAAACTCGCATCATAATACTGGCTTTTCAGTTCTTGTGTGCTTAAAGGTATACAGCCAGGTTGTTTTTTCCCTCTCTGTACATGAAGTAAACATACACAGTGCAGAAATGCTGCTGTAACAGGTTTGAATGACAGGAATGTGCGATGGTTTATATTCTGCACATACCTAGAATGGTTCTCTCCCAGGGAGACAGCAATTCGACAGATCCCATGTGATGTCTCCATGTCTCCATTCTGTACGGCTTCCCGTAGCTGATCCTGGAGCTGCAGAACTTGTGGRACGAGCTTCAATAAAGTGTTCAGATACCTGAAACACAAAAAGGACAAAAAACAGTCTAGACTTTTGTTTTGTTGGGTATTCYTTAGGGACGGGAATCACCCGGGACCAGCCGATGCAATATCACGATAGCCATACACTGATTAAACGTGGTTATTATTATTTTTTTTACAGTTCTAAATWTACTTGAACAGCAATAATTTGACTCTAATACACATGATGCTGCACGGCCTGCCTATGTGTGAGCTTAGAATGTGCTATCTGTAGGATTATAGAGGAATGGCAAAATTTTAACACCACAAATGGAAACACGTATAGATGAAAATAATTTTTTTATTTTTTATTATTTTAATTTTTTTTATACGTTTGAGTCAGTGCGTATAAAAGAGAATTGCAACACATTGCTGAAACAACATCATCACATTGTTTTGGGTGGTGACAGGTAATCTGAACCATTCTGAAATGCAATTTGTTTGTTTGGCTAGGATGTGTACTAGCTTGTCTATTTAGTAAGAGTGACAGAGATTTATTTTGCCACTGAGCACTTTAGATCAACACCCAGGATGCTCATCTTTTATCTGAATATGTGACGCACAGCATGGACTGCACTGCACAGCAATCAGTGCAGTTGTTATAGCATTGATATATTCTCCCATAATTCACAGCCTCAAGGTCAACCTCAATCAATAATGTGTGGAGATACAACATAGAATAGAGTCTTGCCTAAGGACACTCTTTTTCTTGGATTGCTGTGTGGCAGTGAATCAAAACATCATACCCAATTTAACAATACTATGTGAAGAGACTAAATTATAGATCAGGGCAGAAGGAAGAGCGGCTTATGCTTTGATGGATTTCGTATCCTTTGTCTGAATCAGATAAAACTGTGATTAAAAAACTTACAAGACTTAAAGGAGTGCAAGTTTAATTAAGAGGACTAGCATTTTTATGGGGAGGAATTATATATATATTACTTATATATAATAAGGTTCGAAACGTCTTTTCTGGGAATTAGATGTCATGGAATTGATGGCTAAAAAAACAAAATGAGAAAACACACGGCTTGCATAATACAAGTACATAATACAAAAAAAAAGGGTTAAATGGCATTGTAATTATGGATCTTTTAAATACTTCTGTTAGAGTGTTGAGTTAAAGATTTGTTTAAGCTGATCTATACAATATATTTTTTAAACTTTCGTTCAAATATATTTTTTKAATTTTTAGATAATCCCAGTCTTCGTCACCACAAACACAACAGGTTAAATTTTTCTTTATTATTTAAGATATCTAATTTTTTAAATTTTATATTAAAGATGAAATCATTAATTTTCAAACTCTTATGCTTGGGTTAACCTGCCTCATGAAATAATGCATTAACTTAGAGATTATAGTGTGTAACTGTCWTTGTGGACATCTACTCGGTAGAACGAAACAGTGTCGGCAAGGCCTTAGTGAAACTAATCTACAACCTGGAATTTGGCCCACATTCCCACAAGAMAACTTCTAATCCAAAATACAGATAGAAGAGCAGGGAGCTTTTAACTTCTCTGGTTCACAACCATGTCACTATCCTCAAGCACTGAAGAACATCATGACTTCAAATACCTACAGCCTGTTCAGATCAGTGAATCATCTTTTTCTGCCATCCATCTTCCATCATCTTCTGTTTATCCATGTACTACACATCTGTATGTCTTTTGCTTTCCCTTCGTCCTATTGTCTACATCCTTTCGCTTTTTGCCATCTCAGAGGGAACTCTATTTTCACACCTTGACCTCGCATACAAAACCTGCTGCTTGTCTCTCGCTCTCGGTCTCACTCTGTCCCTCTCTCTAGACGTTCTCTAGCCCCAAAACCCTGCAATTATCTTCAGACACCAGGAGACATATGAAACGAGTTGCCTGGCAACAAGATGCATTTGGCTAGGCTGATAGGAGAAATAACATCAATCAAAAGGAGAGAGCTGGGATAAAAAGTGGTGAAAGAATGTGCACAGAGAAGATTGACAATACGGAATATTAAATCCATTTAACAAGAGCGAAGGAAAGAATGTGGTGCATTAGGGGACCACATGGATAACAAGCACACACTGAGTCTGAGCTCAGTCCTAAAGTGTCACAAGCCCCATCTGCTCACTGTGTGTGTGTTCGTATGTGTGTGTTCCCAAACCCCACTGGGACTAAAAAGCAGTCCTGCTGGTCTCCTGACAGATCTTGATTTGCTGGTATAAACAACATGCAGGCTGTCACCCTATTCTTCCTGCAGACTTACTCGTCATATTTTATTCTTCAACTCAAACKTACAACCTCTCCCACTCTATAATTGTATACAGTAGAGAAAGAGGGCCTTGACTTCCTTCTATTAGGSAATCTCAGACAAATGTAAGCAAGCATTTAGACTCACGAGTTTCATATTTGGAAAAACAACTAACATGCATTACACTTGGGTTAAACTATTAAACTAATCAGCTGTCAGAAAAAAACAAGATATTCAATATAGAGCGGAATATGGAATGGAATGCTTTGTTCATTTGCATATAAAACACACATATCTGCATTACAAATTAACAAAGTAATAAGACACGAGGTTGGTAGCGGTATTACAGAAGAAGCGGTAATTTTTCTATAATGGCATGATCTAAAGTGTGTTATTYCATTAACACCACAGCCAAGTTTACAATGTTTAATTTATTAAAAARGTAACATTTCAAACACGTCAAACATTTAACATTTGCAGCAGAGTTGTGATGTGGAGACTCCATAACTTAGACTAGCTTGTCAAACACATGTGGAGGTGTGCTGGGATGTGCAGACTAAAGCACCATCGGTCATCTTCCTCAAAAACATTTCTTTCAGTATGGCAAGCAGGGTGCACTATCCTCCTAAAAGAGGAGACTGTCAAAAGGGAATACTGTTGCCAAAAAAGGGCGTACGTATGGTCTGCAGCAACGTTAGGTAGGCGTTATGTGTAGTAACAGCTAGACAAATTRCAGGACCCTTGGTTACCCAGCAGAACACAGTCCTGAAAATCATACTACCTCTGCTGGCTTGCCTTTTTCCCCCCATAGGACATCCGGATGCCATCTCTTGCCCAGGTAAGCGCCGCACACACACTTGGCCATCCACAGATGTAAAAGAAAACATGATTCATCARACCAGGCTACCTTCTTTCATTGTAGCATGATCTAGGTTCATTGTTTACATGCCTACTGCAGGAGCTTTGAGCAGAGGACAGCGGGTAGCRTGGGCACCCTGACCTGTCTGTGGCTACTTAGCTCCATATGTAACAAACTGCAATACTTTGTGCAWTCTTTGGTTGGTTCTAACCACTTACAATAACCACTCTCAGTGACTCAGATACTTTCCCATTTTTCCTGTTTCCAAAATATCAACAAATCAAATGGTTAATAAATCCCATCCCTTGACAGATGACAGTGAAATGAGATAATAAATGTTACCCACCTGTCAACATGTACCGACCTTTTTTTGAGGTCAATTGTCAATTTTTTTTTACACTGTATTAAAATTTCAATCTGCAAACTATTGCCCTAATAAACTGCCCATTTTAAACGAGTTCAAAACAAGCAGAAATTTCCTTACACGYGAATTACAGGGGTAATTAGACTGAGGCTAGATAACTGAGATTAATGCCAACCTTGAGACAGATTTTATTAATTAAGCATGTTTTAACAATGTTACACCTGCCCAAGTATCCACGCATCTTTGTGCATAAATCTGGAGGAAAACATGTAKTTTTTACTTTTTCACCATTTTACTTTTACTCCCAGCTGCCTTTATTTAACGCAATATAAGAGGAAACCAGATATTAATACATTTCCAAATCTCCCTAAGCTTCTGAGCAAACAAAAGGTTCAAACAACAAAACAAAAAAAGTGAGACAGCGATCACTTTAGTTTTGAACACAAAAGGAAGGATGTTTTCCCCCCATCCGTTTTCTTTGGTTCTCATGCTAGAACATGTACAAACMACACAGTGTCCCTGCTCAACCTCTCCATGCCTGATCCCTCACTTCTCTCCATCTGTCTTGTACTTGGAGTGAAGGAGGGGGTGGGTAGGGGTAGTGGGGTGAGCTTTTCACAGCTGTACCAACCACAGCGCAAGACATCACTACCTCACTATCTCCATGGGAACGGCAGCTAGCCTAATCCCCTGACACACACCTTGCCTCCTTACAGACTCTTGATTGTACTCGTTAGGTCCCACCACGTTTTCCACTCGTCTTCTGAAGTATCTGGATTTCAGCTGTGCTTCGTCACTCCCTGTCTCAGGTCTGTCTGTGCGAGTATACATGCTTGTCACATTCTACAGTCTCTGTTTCTGTTCAGATTTCACCTTGGTCGTTCATAAATWATTTCATCTTMCTTAGATACTAATAMCTATAACCAATCCCAGATCTAATGTCTGATTTTATTTAGAACAAGAAGAAAGGTTTTTCAATCAAATAAAAAATAAATAAATTCACACCACGCTTCCTCTTTATTGCTTTTCTGACTCATTCATGATCAGAGAGGCAAGTGAGTGTGTACGTGTGGCACACCGAGGTGTTGATAGGAGTGTGGCAGACTGACGTCAGGAGTGGGCTTGTTTGTTTTGAGGTGCTGGGAGTCTTGCCTTTGCCATATGTGTTCAGCTCAAACACCCAGAGATGAAGGTTATTCATCTTCATCTATCTAAAAAAAACTAATGCAAATTAGGACTTTGTTTTTCTTGAACCTTCAGCTTGAATTATTATTGGAAATTCTTTGCAAATGAAGGCTGCCCAATGAAAGTGTAAGGAAACCAAGTCTATATTCTCAAATAGGGGATACATTTTTAATCATTATCCTTGTCCTACAAGTCATTTTGCGCTGCTGCATTTTAAGCCCAGGATGTGCATATCAAAGAATGTAAATGATAAATAATAATMAATTCTGCATGTGAGACTCACCTCTGTGAGTCAGGCTGCGAGATGGCGTTGACGATGGCTTCCACGGCAGCGTCAAACAGTTCGGGGTCATTAAGTGCACCAAAACCGGCTTCCAGCAGACCCTCACTCTCGCTGAGCGGAACATCCAGCAGTGCCCAGCTGGAGAGGCACTTAAGTGCACGCGCCTTCACTGGCGCTGGTGAGTCAGCTTGACGAAGCAGCTGCTGAAGCAGCGGATAAACAGACGTCCACTCTCTGCCCAGAGCACCCCGCACCTGCCCGCGCCGGTACTGAGGTAGACGGCTTGTCTGGAACTCCTCGGGTAGCACTGTGAGGAGTTCGAGTAGCGCCAGACAGCGAGCACGCCCGTCCACAGTGGTTCCCTCCTCCTGGAAGACCCGCACCATCTCTGAGACAGCACCAGGCCACGCCTCTGGCATAGTGTTAAGTGCCAGTGAAGCCAAGGCCACACACAGCCGTGTCAGCACAATTTTAGAGCCTGAGGCAAACAGGGCAATCTGGGAAAAAAGCTGCGTCTTCAGGGTGTCATACTGCTCAGCWGGGATGTCACCCCAGTAGCGTGAGATCTTGGTGTGTAGAGCACTGGCGCCAAAGTATTGGATCTCTGGGACCTAAGGAAGGAGATAATAAAGAAAAATGTACTAAAGCCACTTATGCATCAAAAGACTTTGATTTTAATCAGTCAACCGTGTCACACTGGACTTCGTTACGGAGCAGGAGACAGAAATTACGTCGATTAAAGCTTTACAACACATTTTAATTCTGGATCAATCAAGGTTTATCAACTGCAATGGTGCTGAACCTAGCTAATGTTAGCTTAATGGCTGAATCAGAAGAAGCAGTTGTTTTGGTAAATTAAAGGAGGAATCAAATATTCTAATCTATTACAAGATTACATATTTACATACATTTGCAATTTCTGCAAATATCTCCTCACGGTCCACGTTCACATTTCACAGAATAGCAACTAAGAGCACTCTCAGGATTGGGACTAAATATCTGCGTGCCCATATGAAAACCAGACTAATCCAAAAAAAAAAAAAGGCAGAAATTTGCTAGGGAGCATAAAGTTTGGACTTTGGAGCAATAGAAAAAGGTCATGTGGTCTGATGAGTCCAGAGTGGTGGGTGGGTTCGTCAGAATAAAGAGGGAAGCGCATGAGGYGATGAACCCATCATGCACATTGGCTGTAGTACACAACTCCGGAGGCAGTGTTATGATCTGGGATTGCTTGAATTGGTCAGTAATATTATAAGGCAATAAAATTAAGTCAGCACACAACCTGAATGTACTAAATGGACTGAACTGGACACCACATTGTGTGCTGCAATCAACGCTAAAGGCAACTGAATCAAAGTCTGTGTGACTTTTTTTGGGGCCAAGCAGTGATTATAGAAGGCAGACAATGGGGATGAGAACAGGCTATAAAAAATTTAAATACCTTTAAATGTAAAYAACAAGAAACATGTCTCTGTGCACATATTACAAGCCTCGAAGTGGTCACAAGCATGTACATGAGATTAATTCCTAAATTTTTTTGTAAAACCATGGGAACAATTTTTGTAACATTTAAGTACATTGTTTACGCTACAACTAAAAAAAATTATWATAATAATTGACCACTTAGGGACTCGGTACAATAGGCATAATGTAAAGCAGTAGTGTTATGGGAAGTAGAAATAAGCAAAAGGAGACAACAACAGTGAGTAAACCATAGTCAGGTTGAGATAAGCGACCAATGCCAAGGATTACAATGCACAGGAGCAAAAGTTTAAAAGTTCAACAAAGGAGAGAAAGTTGGTAGACAACCAAAACATGTGGTACAGACTGCTCTCACCTTGTCAGGACTGAGCAGAGCCCAGCAGAACTGCCAGGCCTGTGGTGAGATCTGAGCCTGCATCAGCCACTTCTGAGCCAGGTTCTTATTCTCAATGTTGGGGTCATAATACAGCTGGTGCAGTGCCTGAGACAAAAAAACAAAACAAAACGGGGGAAGGAACAAGTCAGACAGTGTGATGTGGCTGAAATAAAAACCTCAGGAGTCAGACAATTATTCTTTTCATAAAAGTAGGATTTTTTTCCTTATAATTGCAAATTCAAATAGGAAACATGTTAGGCTACTCCTACAACAAGGCTACAACATTCCTGTCACTGATAAAATTTCTCATTGAGGTCAATGTGTTATAATTTGAATACAAGACTGAAATTCATCAGTGGAGCAATCATAATCAAAAGGCAAGATAAAGAGAGTCACCAAGCTGAGTGTTGAGAGAGTGAGAAAAAGAGAGCGAGAGAGCGTGAACGTGTGTGAGAGATAAAAGGTGAGATGACTACAGAGACAGAAAAAGGATGAAGAAAACTGAGATTAAAATAAGATTAATTAAAAAAAAATACAAGGAATGAAACCTTAAAATATCAAACAACAGAAGATTTACACAATGAGTCGAAACATTTATGATCAATCAAGTTAATAAATATTCAGAAGATGAACAGGTAATTCTGATCACTTTAAAAACAGTGAATCAACGGGTTAGCTCTAGCGAGAAGCCCAGGAGCTGCAGATATGAGAAGTCTCCAAGCAACATTGTGCAGAATGAAGCTCGACATTTGACATTTAATGGTGGCTATAAAAATGTCATTTAAACATCAAGAAAAAATTACACATAAGAAAATTAATGAGAAGAGAAGTCGTACTTATGCAACAGATCCAGTAACATTAGGGAATTAGGAACCTTTTGGGAAAATGGGAAATTCTCTTTTATTATTTAGTGCATCTTTGGGAAACATGTTCTGAATCATAAAAGAAACCCATCTGAGTCATGACAAATGTCAACTCTACGACAGAAAAGTCAAGCTGCAGGCAAAGTAAAGCTCCTTTTTTTAAGGTTTTCTTATGTTCCCAATATGTTCCTGTAATTTATTCCATCATAGGTGTACAAAAAGAGTACTGGTTCAGAAATGTTACAAGTATTTTTTTAAGTACAAGTAAAGAATGAAATATAATCATATAACCATTTGACATTTATAGAAGACTTCAAGCACTGTACACTGACTTTTACTCGAAGGAGAACATTTGAATGGTGCAAACGTTTTAAAGAAGGCATTGTGTCCATGAATGGTGATCCCGGCCAAGGGCTGACTGCTGTCGTGAAATAATGGAATAAGTGTATGAGTATAGCAGGGGATTATATAGAGAAATTAAGATATTTTACTTGTATAACTTTTTATATTATGCACAATCAAGAGGCCTGATTTGACTTGAATGCCCCACAAACAAAGGGAACAAGGAAACAAAAGAAGTGGGTTGTGTAGGTCACTTTGCCCTTCATTGCAAATAGGTACTACAGGGTACATCATTCTTTTTACTCTGCATTCCTCTCCACATGTTACTATGGCAACCTCCGGTGCTAAACTGGTTCCATCACATATGTCAGCTGCTTAGGTCTGCTAGTTCTGAATGACATTGATCCACTGACAGAGAGGTTGGAGTGAACTGGACTCTGTATTAAAGAGCGAGTATGAGAGACGAGAGGTTAGCTGATGACTCACTGTGTCCTTGTGTTGCACTCCCTTCACTCGGYCGTTAATCACAGAAACTCTCMACAGTGCATCAGACTAGCCCTCATCAGTTACAGAATGTTACGATTTATGAACAACTTGTGACGACAAACAAGTGATGGAAGTGATGTTTGGCAAATTTTAAAGAAGYTACTGGATTAAATACTTTGTTGTTATCGCAGTTGAATGTGCTGACAACAAAATCACACAAAAAATGATCAATGTAAATCAAATTTATTAACCCATGGAGTCCTGGATTTGGAGTCACACTCAAAAGTGAAGTGGAAAAACACACTACGGGCTGATCCAACTTTGATGTAATGTCCTTAAAACAAGTCAAAATGAGGCTCAGTAGTGTGTGTGGACTCCAAATGCCTGTATGACCTCCTTACAATGCCTGGGCATGCTCCTGATGAGGTGGGGGATGGTCTCCTGAGGGATCTCCTCCCAGACCTGGACTAAAGTACCTGCCAACAAAGTCTGTGGTGCAACGTGGCGTTGGTGGATGGAGCGAAACATGTCCCAGATGTGCTCAATTGGATTAAGGTCTGGGGAAAGGGCAGGCCAGTCAGCACCGGTATATGGTTTCACAAGGGTTCTGAGGATCTTATCTCGGTAYCTAATGGCAATCAGGCTACTTCTGGCAAGCACATGGAGGGCTGTGCATCCTTTCAAAAAAATGCCACCCCACTGACCCACTGCCAAACCGGTCATGCTGGAGGATGTTGCAGGAAGCAGAATGTTCTCCAGGGCGTCTCCAGACTGTAAGCACAACCCCCACCTGTGGACGTCGGGCCCTCATACCACCCTCATGGAGTTTGAGCCAACACATGCACATTTGTGGCCTGCTGGAGGTCATTTTCCAGGGCTCTGGCAGTGCTCCTCCTGTTCCACCTTGCACAAAGGCAGAGGTAGTGGTCCTGCTGCTGGGTTGTTGCCCTCCTACGGCCTAGTAGCGCCTCCATGCTCTGCACACTACGCTGACAGACACAGSTCGCACTGATGTGCCATCCTGGATGAGATCCACTACCTGAGCCACTCCTGCTCCTGTGGGTTGTAGAATCTGTCTCATGCTATCACTAAAGTGAAAGCACCGCCAGCATTCAAAAGTGACCAAAACATCASSCAGAAAGCAYAGGAACTGAKAAGTGGTCTGTGGTCACCACCTGCAGAACCACTCCTTTATTGGGRGTGTCTTGCTAATTGCCTATAATTTCCACCTGCCCATTTGCCCAACAGCATGTGAAACTGATTGTCAATCAGTGTTGCTTTCTAAGTGGGCAGTTTGATTTCACAGAWGTGTGATTGACTTGGAGTTACATTGTGTTGCTTAAGGGTTCCCTTTACTTTTTTGAGCAGTGTATATTCGCTTATTATAACGTGTAGAAAATGGAACAAGGTTGTGTCAATGAATAACAAATCAAAACTTTGCAGCAGAYGTTGCTGCACTCAGATTATTGATGCTGCATTGTTTGACTTTAGAAAAAACTTTGCGTACTGCAAATTTGGTGTCTTTTAAAGAGACTTGGTATTAATCCTAGCACGTTGATGAGGCTGTATAGTCATGTATTTTGTGTCATCACAATAAAATCAGTATATGTAATTGGCCAGTTGAGAGACAACTGATCAGTAAAAAAATCAAGACAGAGCGATTGGAGCACACTTAATTATACATTGATAAATATTTTCTTAACAGAACCTTGCTTGTTTAAAATCCTGTACTCTTTCATCTCATTATAATATTTACAAGCAGTTCCCAAGCTCAACGAGAGCCATTCCTACATTCTAATGAATTTGTAGGTATGTTGGAGCAATTAGTGAAATGTTTATCCTGGTAGATGGTCTATGTATAAATACAGGGTGATTCACTCAAAAGAGACCCCGATTATTTTGTAATAGCATCTGCTTTGATGAAGTAATCTGAAAAAAAAAATGCTATATACCTTGATGCATGTGTAATCGATTGGATTAAATGCAATCTTGGCAAAAAATGGATAATCTCCGTTTTCTGCCAGACACATTCTGACACGCCGCTCCATGATCCCGTTGTTTCCAGTCTCCGTACCATCCTTTGAATACTCTTTGAGGGTACATCAGGAATACCACRTCTTCCTAAAATCACTCCGACATCGTTTAAACTGATTGTTGACCCTTTAGCTTCGCACTATGAAAACTTGCTGCACATTACTGTACACCACCATCCTAATGAGAAGTTGAGTGACTGTGTGAAGGGCCCTAGCGTTAAACAGCATGATGGCTGTCTGACAGCTACCTTTTTGGTCCATCTCAGGGACATCCTGGCACATTTGAAGCTTGAAACGCATTGAACACCATGCTGTTCAGATTGCTTCGTCTTAACGAGAGTTATTACAGAACATTTGGACCTCTTTCAAGTGAATCAACCTATTAGAAATGGAGGGGGAACTAATCGATTTAGTTATGAATCACGATTGTTGAATCAGATCACCAAACTGACCTCAAAATAGATTTTTTTAAACTGTTTTCACATTTTTAATAAAAATGAACCAATTTATTCGGCCAGTGAGCAGAATTGGCTGGTTTTCAAGTTGACTGGCCATGACCGGCGATCAATCTCGGGTATAAGATTCTGTACAAGAATCCAGAAGCTTCTGGCTGCCACGGTAGAAATTTTTATGTTACATTATCAAAAATCAAAAGCTGCCGATTTGTCATTTTCTCTCTACACTGTGAGCGAATTAGTCTCAAGCCAACTCATTACTGCATCAGAAGTCGAGCGTGTCTGCATGTCCACTATCGAGTTTTGAGACTTTATAAGTCTAAAGGTGGTACACATTTTCATCCCAGGTAGGAGGAATTAATTATGTGTCAAGTTTTGTTTAATTTGATGTAAAATGTTAAACTCTACTATTGTTTAAATCCTGCACTTGTTTTTTTTTTTTTTAAGTGAAAAAAAAAAAATAATGATATAAGAAACAGGCTTCATTTAATTATTCACTAAACTTTTAAGGTTTAACATCGCAAAAAAATCAGAGGAAAATGTAATATTGCATTGGGATATATACAAAATCTTGATACTTACAGAATCTCACCTAGGTATTCAGGTCAACACCTAGATAGCATGGTAATATCATATCGGGGGCTGACTGGTGATAACCATCTCTAGGCTGTTGTGTAAAATCCATTGGGCCAGCAAATCTTTCCTTTTTTTTCTTTACCAAACCCTCTGTCTTGTCAACCATGCTGCTATTTCACTAAAGTAAAACTGACATTACGATGCATAAAATAAGCAACTGATAGCACTTGGTTGTTATAACTGGTTAGTTTGTGTGCCTGTCAGGGAGAGGGCAACAATAAACTAAAGAACAGACCAAAATCTAGATAATAGATGACTGGTATCACAGGAAATAGATGAGTGGTATCTGGAAAATACACATTGTGGAGATGTTTTAATCTCTCACAACCTAAAATGATCATATCACAATCCATTATCTTTCTTTTTGTTGCTGCTTTGTTTAATTCTTATTTAAAGAACAGTGTCCCAGCTTCGTTTGTGCATTTTCCACTTGTTCCCTCGTGTGTAAAGGAACACTTTACAGTGTGCTTGTTGACTCTTACAAGTACTCCATGTGGAAAAAAACACACCTCAGGTTGCTATGGACAACGAATTCCCAGTACACTGTGCAAGATATAATTAGTGAAGCTTAATCTCCAACACCCCCTTCCCCCAACTCTCTCTTTCTCTCTCACTCACACACACACATATATATACACACACCATAATGAGTGCTTCAAGAAATGTCTTAATTCCACAACAACTGCCTAAAATTAGCAAATTATGCAGACCAGGATATTATCATTTGCACTGCATAGACCATGTGTCAGTCTTTTGGAGACAAGATACAACCTTGGTTAACAATAAAAGTCCGCGCATTAAGGATTTCATCAGCAGAATCTATTTTTGGTTACCCCTGTAAATGCAAGAGCTTTAAAGGTGAACTACTAGGCAAAATTCACTTTGAAGTAATTTTTGGACATTTTAGTGTGGGAGAACAAACAAAAAATATAAGGAAAAAAAAAAATCCCTCATTTTCATAATTTTCCCCCTCATTTTTGTGTTGGTCAGCGTCTTCATCCGAAGCGAATCTTCATGCTCATAGGGACCACACAGGTGAAGTTCCAGTAGATAGAGGTCAGGATTATAGGGAGGACGCTTTAACATCTCAAAACAGTTCACAACGCTCTTGGATAGTAGTCCTCTGTGTTTAATCCGAAGTATAGGATTCAGTACTTCAAAAAGCATCTCAMTGTAACGATAACTGTTGATTGTTGAACATTTTACTGATAATGTTCCAATATTTGCCCTTAAAAATCCCAGAAAACTGTAAGTATCAAAGACCTTTTCTACAGGGGTTGGACAATGAACCTGAAACGCCTGGTTTTAGACCACAATAATTCATTAGTGTGGCGTAGGGCCTCTTTTTTGCAGCCAATACAGCATCAATTTGTCTTGAGAATGACAGATATAAGTTCTGCACAGTGGCCAGAGGGATTTTGAGCCATTTTTATTGCAGAATAGCGGCCATGTCACTACGTGATGCTGGTGGAGGAAAACGTTTCCTGACTCGTTCCTCCAAAACACCCCAAAGTATTTTATAATAATATTTAGATCTGGTGACTGTGCAGGCCATGCGAGTTGATCAACCTTACTTTAATGTTCATCAAACCACTCTGTCACCAGTCTTGCTGTGTGTATTGGTGCATTATCATCCTGATACACGGCACCACATTCAGGATGCAATGTTTGAACCATTTGGTGCGCATGGTCCTCCAGAACGGTTCGGTAGTCCTTGGCAGTGACGCGCCCATATAGCCCAAGTATTGGGCCTCGGGGATGCCATGATATTGCAGCTCAAACCATCACTGATGCTACCCCCATGCTTCACTCCGGGCATGTAACAGTCTGGGTGGTACGCTTCTTTGGGGCTTCTCCACACCGTAACTCTCCCGGATGTGGGAAAGACAGTGAAGGTGGATTCATCAGACAACAATACATGTTTCACATTGTCCACAGCTCAAGAGTTTTGCTGCTGGCACCATTGAAACCAAAGTTTGGCATTCAGACAGCTTCCTCTTGCGTCCACAGTTACTCCTGTTGGATGTGGTTCGTCCTTTTTGGGTGGTATGTTGACATTACCCTGGATACCGTGGCTCTTGATACATCACAAAGACTTGCTGTCTTGGTCACAGATGCGTCAGCAAGACGCGCACCAACAATTTGTTCTCTTTTGAACTCCGATATGTCACCCATAAATGTTGTGTGCATTGCAATATTTTAAGCAAAACTGTGCTATGACTGCGCTAATTAAACCTTCACACTCTGCCCTTACTGGTGGAAACAATGAAGACTGACCATCAGGCTGCTCAAATTTAGCCATGAAACCTCCAACACTAAATTTCAGTTTCATTGCCTTTTGAGGATGTTTCCATCCCATTCACCTTCCTTAAAGTACCATTCCAAATACTGTTTGCAGATATCCAAACACTTCAGTTTATGCTGTTCTGTGAGTTGTTTCAGTACCAGGTAGATCCTCAGACCACACAAAAACAATCACTACGATGCTATTTTGTGCAAATCACAATCGTGGCATCCATTTGTGCTCGTACCGCAGTTAAAACAGATATAACACACACCTGCACAGCAGTGACTGAGGAGACAGTAGGCTTGAAAGAGAACACTAATACTAATAGAAAAGAAGCTTTAATATAACCGGGGTGCAGATCATTTTTAATTCATAGACAGTGAAACAGCATGTTCAAAGCGATTTTGTGATTTTGGGATAGTTATCAACAAATATGTTAATTGAAGGGTATTTCAGCTGGAGTATTAAAAAACTTAGCAGTCAACTTCTATGTCTCCTCACCTAATGAGAACCATTCCAGAGTACACATGAACCATACTATAGACCACGTGATCCTCATTTAACAAGCTGTAACTCTGATGTGAAAGCCCTATGCACTAGGTAGGGTATACAATCCCTTGTTCCACACAACAAGTAGTAATTCCTTGATCTGTAATTAGAGAGGGATTTGTGATTCAGCCTTGAGTTAGAAACTAGTTAGCTTTGTAAATCTCATTAGCCATGAACATAGATGCTTCAATTTAGAGGTGATTTAGAACAACTTAGAAACAATTACTTAGAAGACAAAGTGTTGTTTAAGATGACAAACCAATCAGACGTGTTTTCTTGCTCAAAGTGCTTCTGTGACTGGTTATAAATGTGGGTTTTGGCATGCAGCAGCTAGGTGGTAGGTGGTGTGCCTACCTTAGCTCCACTAGTGCTTATAGATTTCCTGCATGTAAATGTATTCTCTGCTCTAACAAACACACACACACACTTTCATTGAGGAAGGCCTGGGCATTTGAAGAATGGGTCACTACAAATCAGTACACACAACTTGACGAATCATAATTAGTTTTCATAGTGTCTGCGAAAAATTTCCCAAATAGTTTGAGTGTGAAAAATCATCTAAAATCACATGCCATCACAGTCACCAGATCTTGTCCCAATTGAACACCTGGGAGATTTTAGACCGACTTTTGATACTCCATCATCATCAAAATACCAAGTGCAGGAATGTCCTTTAAAACACTGCTGCTCATTAGTTCTTTATACCCAGACGTATGTAGACTCTAGGACAAAGCTCAGGGAGAATGTCCCTGTGACTTGTTACTTGCAGTTGTTAATAATAATTAATAATTTATGTTACGTTTTTTCCCCATTTGACACCCAGCTGTAAACAGCTTAAAGCGTACTAGCATTTAGAATATGCAGACTGGGGATGCAGTTATTCAGTAATCTATTACCGATGCCCAATGACGCGTCAGATCCATTTAGCAGTGACACAAGCAGCAGATTTATTGTCTATGCCAGGTCTACGTATTTTAGAGAAGTTACATCAGCCACATTGAGCCTTGGCTGGTGTGTTATTTTAGGTGCGACAGGTGGTGGAATGTAGAAGCATGCACAATGGTTGTGACACATAGGTGCACACGCGCTCACACACAAATCAATGTGTAATGCATGTGGCAAAAAGTCAAAGAGCAGAAAAGCTTTACATGGTTTTTGAACCTACATGCACGAACCAAACACGAAATCTGCAAGTGATAATATTATTTAATGCTTTATATAAAGTGCATCCTGGGCATGGTACGCAATCTGCATGTGGGAGGAAACCAGAGTACCTGGAGGAAACCCACCAAGCACAGGGAGGTGGGCATCCACACATACAAACCTGAGGCAGGAATCGAACCCTTGACAAACCCTTGAGGGTGTAAAGGCAAGGGAGTGCGGTGTGTGTGGGGCACGGTGTCAAATTATGCGCGCGTGCCCACACAATGACAATCCGAGGTTCCACTGCATATTCTTACAGGTGGTGCCCCAAACTGTTCACATATTACCAGGCAGTAGGACTGAATTATTTGTTAAGTTTGTCTAGAATTGTAACAAAATATGGAAAACAAATATGGAATATAGAATCGGGATATTTATAAAGATACAAATCGAATTGGCAGCTGGGTCTCATGGTAATATTGTACAGTGGAACCTTGGATTGCGAATAACTTGGTCTGCGAATGTTTTGCAGGGCAAGCTAAATTTTTTTTAATTAAATTTTTACTTTTTCTAAAATGAGCAAGGTCTTGATATACGTGTACTGTAGTATGTGTATGCTTTGTCTGCTGAGCGTCACCTGATGCCAACTGAGCCAATGTTCTTCTCTCTCGCGTGCTACAGGATTGTGAGTAATCAGCTCCCATGCTGTCTCTGTAGTCTGCATGGTCAACATCCGTGCATTCATGTACTGTTTACTATAGCATTATGACCACGTGTTATGTGCATGTAAAGCATTTTTTATTATTTTGTGTCCCATTGTAGTAACGGTTCTTTATTAACTACTGCAGCAACGGCCCTCGTGAAGAAAAAAAGTYTAAAAGGGTGCAGCAGTGTGAAAGATTAATCTGTTCGACAATGCAATGTCACATTTCACAAATCCTAAAAAGGAGGCAAAATCAAGTGCCTTTAGAGAGGTTGTTTGTTAAAATCAAGTAAAAAAAAAGAAAAGAAAATTCAAGTAACCAAAAAGACTCCAATAGTATGTGTGTGCGTGCATGCGTGCGAAAGTCGTCCTACACAGTAACCCCCTCGTCCTGCTTCTTCTATCGCTGAACATGATTCTTTTAGGTAGGGTAAAGTGCAGGTTAACTCGTTTCGTTTTTACTTCATATTTTGCATAAATTATTTTTATAGCAATATTTTTCGGCTGTGGAATCAATCATCGAAGGATACATTATTTCTTATGAAGGAAATTCGCTTTGATATACCAGCATGCCTCTGGAACAAATTATAATCGCAATCCAAGGTTTAACTGTATATCCTTATACACTAGGTCAGCGTAATCAATTAAAGCAACTATATTTCAGTAGATCACTGGCTTCTAATGGTCAGTACGCCAATATATATAGGCTGACAAGCTAACCAAAACTCCCAGCACTGCTGTCTTCCTCCAATTCCTCCATTTTGTAATGTGGTTTCAGACTAAACGACTTGAAGGCCATGATACAGTGTGTGATAAAACAGGTAAACTCGTACACAAACACATAATTTCACTGTTAATTGAATCATTTCAGCTTTTCAATCGTACATTTACTTATTTTGTAGATTCACTGTTGTAGTGAATGATCCAGCAGCTGTTATAGCTCTTTTTTT
The DNA here is from genome assembly GCA_003987875.1 of Clarias batrachus. Lineage (NCBI taxonomy): Eukaryota > Metazoa > Chordata > Actinopteri > Siluriformes > Clariidae > Clarias > Clarias batrachus. The sequence continues at coordinate 172,680 of QMIH01001055.1, forward strand.
GCAATGTCTGCACTGAGCAGTACCGTTCCTGACCGTTCACTACCAGCCACCCTTCCATCTCACCAAACAATACACAATGCAACTAACTATCAGAACCACAGAAACAGAGGCACACAGACAAACAGAGTCTTTGTGAAACAGAAGAGAACACAAACGGCAAAATATTCAGACGCACAATGAGAAAGAGCAGAGAGTAATTGGTGACATAAAGAATAAAATACATGAATGAGATGGCAACAAGATGTTTATAGCAAGTTCCAAAATTAATATTATAAATATTATATATTATAAAACTAAGGCACACATTAAAATAAATGTTAATATATATTTTTATCGCTCCCTTCCATTTTGCAGCCCACAACAGAACGCTCCCTCAAATCAATACACAGCTAACTGTTTGTGTCTCCTTCCGCTTTGTGTGCTACGTAAGCGTTYCTTCTTCGGCGGTGTTTACTGGCGGCTTGCATCCGGAAGCGCGCTGTGTCACGACAAACAAATAATTGCGCATAAACATAACGCAAGCTTTTAAAATCCATTAAAAGAAGCTTCCTCGAATAACACGAAAAAAAAAAAACGATTCCTCGAATTATTCGTGTTGCTCAAGGAATCGTTTCAACCTTAGATAGTTCTTTATTTCGTCAAATTTGTCATGGTTTATTCATGGTATATTCTATAAYAAAGAGAGAAATTATTTAATAAATCCATGTTGCTCTCAGCATTAAAGGTTTATCTAGACTTTATTTTAAAAAATTTATAAATAAAATAATTTTAAAACTTTTGAATAAATCTGGGGTCACCGACAATACAGGGTAAAAAAAATTTGGGGGGGTTGAGGGGAAAGGCACTTATCTTTTAATGCATTTACATTTATAATATCTGATTTTTTTTTCCATTAGGACTTCCTCGGGAATCATTGATGGATCGGTGAAAAGCCTGCACTGATTGCTGGAAATCTGCATCATGCTCTTTTGTGATTACAGACTTACAGACTGAAGCTACAGTAACTACAAACCCATCTTTGCTTCTGTATTCATGAAATCATATCAAAACCTTCTTACCCCTGGCCGACCGCTTAAATCCCTTTAAGTCGTTCTGCTCTTTTATAGCTTTAAGCCGTTTTGTTTCTTGTGCCTGAAGAAATTTCTTCCTGTAAGCTTTATATCCCTGCGTCTATGAGGAGATGAGAATCGTGAGAGGAAAGGGCTTTGACTTTGTCTTTGAATCGCTGTCMGCTGACCATTCGAGAATGAGCAAACAYTTTGCTGAATTTAGGCAATCACAACAAGTATCGCCATCTATATAGCCCCAATACAGTGGTACTGTCACTAAAGAAATATAAGATAAGATATATAGGCATAGCCACTAAATCTGTACAGTGAAAATACACTGTACAGTACACTAAATCTGACACACATCAGCAATGTGTGTAATATGATGCTGGTGCTCTACAAATCTCTGCACTGCATCAAGCAGAGCTTAATTCTATACTTATAAAAATAAAAGTTGCGTGAAAATGAAAGAAAGCACTAGCTGCGAATGAAATGTAATCAATACACTGCGTTTTAAAAAAATCAATCCCTCACAAAAACAACTCTCACGCATCTCAGACCMCCTGGTGATCATTCCATTTTGTGCTCAGATCCATGTTCAGACCTAGTATTAACATCCTTCTCTAGTGATCAGATCACACCAGTGCTTAATCCAAGACTGATTCAGGTTAAACATGACCTTTATGATCAGGGGTGCGATGCATAGCAATGTGCTATTCCTATTTATTAAACATTATTAAATTTAATTAAGTTAAGGCAAGTGTTCATGATTCACAATAAGAAAGAGACTGAGCAAAAAATGGCACAAATGCTCATCTTTCATTTGCCAAAAACATCTCGATTATTATTGGACTTTTTGGAAGGTGTGTGTCTGGTACGAAACGAACAGTGTTCCATAAAGGAACATCATACCAAGACACTTCATTATTCTTAGAAATAATTTTAAAACTAGATTTGGTATTTACTATCTGTGCGTAATATTAAAATTTTGTTTGATGATCCGAAACATTTAAGTGTRACAAATATGACAAATAAGAACATACAGGCAAAAGCATTAAATTTTTTCATTGCCAAATAAGCAGGCTATTTTTTGTATAATACTGCTTAGATTACAGCACAGTGACCTTAATTTTTTTTTCTTTTCAATAAAGTAATTTTCTCGTACTGGAGATCATGAATTTGATTCTTGGGTGATGCTACAGCCATCTATAGCTGGGAGACTAGTAAGCAGATTGGCTGTGATCTATTAAGTAATAAATTTTCCAAAATGCTTTTACCCTACATTGTTGGGAAGTTGTAACCAAAATATCAGATCAGGTAAGCTCTTATACAGCACCCTTGGAGCAGAGAATGGCAGCTTGGCAGTGCTAAGGTTTAACGCCTTTAGCTTCTGATTAGCACCCAAAATATAAATTGCTGGTTAGAGATTAGAATCATCATCAATATATTATTATAATTACCCTGATTATCGGGTTGGCTTGATTACACAAGACAGATGTTAATACCACATCTAAACAAAGTGGAAAAACAAAATTTTGCTTTCCTTTCTGACTGTTTCCCTGCCAGGAATAATGCACACCTACTGTTCACATAAAATGCTATGATTCTCAAACAGCAACTAATAATCTCATTTTGTTTAAGCCTCAACAGATATAGAATTTTAATTCCATCTTGCAGCAGACACAATCTTTCTCTTTGTACTGTAGTTTCAGATTCTGTCCATCATATAGACCTAAATTTTAAGTCTCGCACAAGACAAAGCACTTTTTTAAACCCGGGATACAGTTACCAGAGAGTGTTTAGGATAGAAATAGAACACCAGACTGATTCACTAATGAGAGAAAGTAGCATCTTTAGCTTGTCTATCAAAAAGACAGAGACAAACTTTCAGGTTTGAACAGGTATGGACATACAGTACGTTCATCCATGAGATGTAGCATATGTCAGTCTGAATTTTACACAAGACAATACTTTGGTTGCGAATCAACACTCTATATGGTCTAAAGAATATCAAAGGTGTTAAATGACTTGATTTTTGAGAAACAAGCACATCATATGAAACATGAAAGAAACTGCAATTCAACTGCAATTTGGGAATGCCAATTAGTTTAACCTGCATGTCTTTGCACTATATGAGGAGACCAGGGGAAACCCACTAAGCATGGAGAAGTCATGCAAACTCCATGCACACAGACTCGGTTTTCTTTTGGATAAACTTGGACGTCCTGTGTCTTGTTCAATTTCTTAACCTTGTTCTTGTGCAAAAAGCATAAATTTAGAGGGAAAACCGCATGAAGTAATCCTTAAGTGTTTGGCTGGTAAATAAATGATGAACAATGATGAATTCAAGCAAGAAAACAACAAAGAAGAATGAAAAATTAAAAATTATTTTTGAATCATTACAGGAGAGTACGGGTCGACTCAAAATGATTCGTTTTTTTTTTTGCTCATCACTATGAATCTGAAAGTACACAGCAAAGTATGGAACAAAAACATCCTCAATCATAGATCTATCAAAAGTTCAAAAGTCGACCATCAGGTGAAAAATTTATGCTTTCATTTTTTGGGATCCTCAAGGGCTAGTATTGGACCATTCTCAGAGCAAAAATAAATCAAGAACCAAGAGCACTCGTTACAGTGAGATATCTGTGGATTTGCTAAAACTTAAAACTTCGGCTTAAACACAGAGGACTGCTATCCGAGGGCGTTGCATCTTGCATAAGGATGCACATCAAAAACTGTTTTAAACTTTGGTTTATTTTTCTGATCTTGCTCTGTCAGACGGAAAGCAGCCCTACAAGGACAAAGTTTCACTTCTGACAGTGGTGTAGGGGATCGCGGCTAAGCCTCAAAAAATTTTATGAGGGAATGCGAAAGCTTGTTGACAGATGGACAAMTGTATTTAAAAGCAAGGATATAGTGGCGAAAAATTATGTATTTCTCTTTTTAACATAATAAATTCTACAGCAAGAGTGAGGATAATGTTTGACTCACCCTCGTACGGTATCGTATCAGATCATGGTATAATACAGGTAAACCCATTTATCGCTCTGGATCAATGTCTCGGATGTACTCTTTAGGCTCATTGGACAGAAGCAAAAGGTAAGTAAATATTTTTTATCTAAGTATGTCTTAGAAGCTAAAATAAAGAAAAATCGTGGAAATCTATGGCACTGCAAATGATGTCAGTCAACATTAGTGATTTTTGTTTGTTTTTGGCAGGACTAAAATTGCTGTAACTTTCATATATATATACAAATGTGATTTAATTTTGAAGGTATTTTCAAGAGGTAGCAAATATTACTCTGTCACACACCCATCTATATAATGATCTAAAACGCATATTACAGTAAACGCAGTACAGGAGATGATGATGTCAGACAGTCTGAGGAGTCACACCTGATCCTCTTGTTTAAACCTGTAAATGATCTTTAGGTGTGGATCTTTATGGATGGCATCCCTGGGTTAAATTAAAATCTATTTTTACTCCATCATCATGTATGCACTGATTGAAATGACTGAAGTGGAGTGCACGGGTGGATGCGTCTTGTCCTTTGCTCACCTTCTCCACGTTGTCCACGGTRAAATCGGCGGTACTCGCTGCTGTCCTAGTCGGTGTCTCCATGCTCTCAGAACAGGCGAACATGACAGATACTCAACACAGCCTCGTCTTCACTGCTCTTGTCGCTCTCTCGATATTCTTCTCCTCCTTACWGTTTTCTTTTGTTTCTTTCACCTCCGAAAGCTTTAGCTATCTGAACACGAGTCTGGACGCGGTGTCTTGTCGTTAGCTAGCGACTGAGAAGCTAGCATTGCTCAGCCATGTTTGTTTATTTTCTCTCCTACTCTAAACGCCTTGCACCTGAAGCCCACATTATAGGACACTTTCCCACATTACTACCTGCCAAAGTCATTAAATGTTCATAAAAATATGTCTCTGCCGTGTCYCTTCTCAATGGAGCAGTGTTACTAAAAACCCTTCTTGCCGCCTCCCACATCTCTCCCTCTCTCTCTCTGGCTGCGTTCTGTTCCAGAGTATTTCTTCAACGGGCGCTCCCTACTGTCGGTTAAAGGAACTTCAGTCGACCAAAAAATAGAAATAAAATAATTCGCCGGAATAACATGTGACGTCACCACAGAGCAGACGTCACTTCCTCCGTGTGTTTTCCTGCTAACGTAGGCACTCGGGATTTTTATTTTGAGGCGATGACGTTATAACCATGACGTCATAGCGCTGATATAGTGCTTGGACCCTAATAACAATCCTTAGATAAACATGGCCATTCACACAGTATGATGTAATGGGGCTGTCATTTACGTCATAGTGCTTGGGCCCTAATAATAATAATAATAAAACTTTAGTATTATTATTATTATTAGGGCCCAAGCACTATGAAAGTCATAGTAAGAAGAAGAAGAAGAAGAAGAAGAAGAAGAAGCGGAAGAAGAAAATAATAATAATAAGAAGAAGTGGAATAAAAATAACAAAAAAATATAAGATGTAAAAACTGAATTTATAAAACCAACTATCCACAGTTAACAGAACAAAAAATTAATTAATAAAAAATAAAGTAAAAGATACTGTATACAGTGATCATCCATAACATTATGACCACCCATCTAACATTAAGTAGGTCCCTCCTTTGCCAACATAACAGTGATGCACTATCTGTTCTAACACCTTTCTATCACAACCAGMTTTAAACCTTTCCTCAATTTGATATACATTAGTGATTCTATTGGATTGGCCTACACAGGCCAGACTTTGCTCCCCATGTGCAATAAGGCCTGGCCTCCCATGACCCGGTCACCAGTTTACCAGTTTGCCCAGACCAAGGATATCCCACAAAAACTGTAGTTTTTAAGTTACTCTGTAGCCTTCATAACTTGGCCATGTCAAAGTCATTTAAGTCCTTCCACTTGCACATTTTTTCTGCTTCCAACACCTCAATTCCAAGGAAAAAGGTTCACTTGYTTCCTAATATATCCCACCCACTTCCAGCTGCCATTGATATTGAAGATATTGAAAATGTAGCTACTRTAAGAAGGGAATAAWAACCCACAGTGCTAACCACTAAGCCATGGTGCCACCCAGCCTATGTAAAAGCAAAATTATTGCATCATATTAAGAAATTGTGGCGTCSTAGTTAGCACTGTGGCCTTGCACCTCCAGGGTTGAAGGTTCGGTTCCTGCCTCTGGTCTGTGTCGATGGAGTTTACATGCTCTCCCTGTGCTTGGTGGGTTTCCTCCCTAAGACATGCAGATTGTATATGTGTGTGCGCCCTGCAATGGATTGGCTAATTGGTATCTCCAAATTGTCCATACTGTGTGTAGTTCCATGTCCAGGGTATACCCCACCTAATGCCCTAAGWCTCATGTCCCTGTACACAGGATAAGCTGTATAGAAAAAAAAATTCATCAGGATTTATGAATCACATTTTGCACTCAATAAGTGATGGGGCTGTCTACTTCCAGTGAAGAGAACACCAATTATTTATTTTCAGCTGAGCAGTTTGAYTCCAGGTGGTTTGAAACTCCCTTAACATGACTGAACACCCTGTGCAGGAACTTAGATCAAAACACTCTATCTATCTCTCCCTGTTTCTCTTTCTAATCCACACTACATGTGCACTAGGYCTGCGTGGCTTCTAAACCCCATGAATTGCCTGATATATCATGTTATATATTGTGATATATCCATATTTGTGGAACATGTATGACATAAGAGCAAGAGCAATTTAGTTACCTATTAAAGTGTTGAAAGTTTTAACCTATTTTAGTCAGACACAGTCGTTAATCTTGTTTTAATGATCTATTATATTGCATTGTGGGAAGGTGAGTTTTTTGGTGTCTCACTATATGTAATTTTACCCAATAGTGCCCCCWTGTGATATTTTCAAAGAATTGCATGTGCGTTTAAGTTTWTTTATTTATTTATTATTATTTATCTTCTATACCTCTTAAACTGTAWACAGGATCACGGGGCCCTGGAGCCTATTCCAGTAGACTTTGGGAAAGATGCAGGATACACGCTGGACAGGGTGCAAATTCATAGAAGGGCACACACAAACACACAATTTTGGAACACCAATTTTGCTGGAGGAGCCCACCAAGCACGGGGAGAATGTGCAAACTCCATGCACACAGACCCCTGAGGTGGGAATCAAACCTCGACCCCGAATGTGGGGGCCAGAGTGCTCACCACTACTTAAGTCCTTTTTGTCCAAAATAAAGTATGTGAACACCTGACCATCTCACTCATATGTGCTTGTTGAACAACACCTTCCAGATTTACTTATCCTTTACTGTCATAATAACCTGCACTCTTCTGGGCAGGTACTGATGTATGGTGAGGAGGTCTGGGGTGCAGTCCATATTCCAGTCCATCATCAGGGCATTCATGGAGTTGAGATCAGGGCGCTTAAAAGGACAAAAAAAAATTTTCACAGGGGCTCTGTCATGTCATGTTGTATATACCTTAAGCACTCATATTATATTTGTTTTAGGTTCCCCCTATGCAAAAAAACAAACAAACAAAAAAAGCCATAAGCAAAGATGCCTTTGAAAACATTTCTTCATAAAAGAAACTTCTATAAAGACCTCTAAAGAATAATAAAATAAACACAGTCAAAGTCTTTGCTTGACAATAATCAGTAGTGCTATATATAGATTTGTGCAGTTTTATAAGTAAAACACAGATTGAAACACCTGTTTTACTTTTACCAAGCGTACTGGATTATTCTGGTTCCTTTGTCACGCTTGCTCATTTCTATTTTCAGGTAAAACCAAGAAACCTACATTATTATTATTATTATTATTATTATTATTATTGTTGTTGTTGTTGTTGTTGTTGTTGTTGTTATGGTTGTTGTTTCCATGTTAAAAACTGGTCTGTCTTTTTATTACAAGACATAATAACCACTTTCTTTACAGGCATGTAAAGATTCGACTCTAATGTTGTTTATTCAGTCATTTTTAAAGTTATGTTTGGCCGACATGTTAAACATATATAACAAAATTTGTACTAAGGATAGTATGGTGTTTAAGACTTTTGCACAGTAATATATCGTATATATAGCACAGCACCATGAAAAACATTTGCCCCTTCCTGTTTTTTTTTCTTAATTTTTTTTATTGAGATCATCAAACAAATGTTTATATTATATTATATTATATTATATTATATTATACACTAAGAAAAC
>QMIH01001056.1:11753-29161 GCA_003987875.1 Clarias batrachus
AAAAAAAAAAAAAAATCCTTCGATTCTGGGCTTTGTTGACATGATTGTTACAGAAACACACGAAATAGCTGTGCTAGAAAGAAAAGAAAATAATGAACAATGGTAATTGTATTCCGTATATCAGCAGATGTAGAAAGGAAGACAGACATAAGGACAAAGAAGCAGACAGTAAAAGTCCAGTATGTTCCATAGTTGGATTCTTGTTTTTCTGGCTCCCCAGGCATCTTCATACTTGGCACCACTAGTAGTACTAGCTCACACCAGCAGCAGCACAAAATGCAGCTTCAGGACATCTATAAGATCTCTAAGTGTTGGAAAAGAAGGGCCACTGAACATTAAAACAAACCTTTTAAAAAGTCATAAGGATAATTTTGTCACTTCACTGTCCTTACTTGGAGGCAGGGGTGGTTGAGGTGTTGGATTGCTGAGCAGGAGGCTCCATGGTTAGGGTTAGGGTTTCCACCTAGACAGAACCAAACACACTATCCTTACTTACGATTTTAATTAGTAAGGTGCATGGTCTTTCCCATCTCTGTGTGCATGGAGTTTGCATGTTCTCCCCATGCTTGGTGGGTTTCCTCCAGGTACTCCGGTTTCCTCCCACCATCCAAAGATCTGCAGATTAGGCTAATTGYCATTRCCAAATTGCCCGTAGAGTGTGTGAGTGTGGTTTAGAGTGTGTGTGCCCTGGGTAGACTCTGCCCTAAGTCTATTGGGAAAGGCTGCAGGTTCACAGCAACACTGAATACAGGATAAAGCGGTATAGACAATGAGTGAGTAAGTGAGTGAGTAAGTGAGTGAGTAAGGTGCATGGTCTTGACCATACTGCAGGGAGAGAAAAAGAATACAAGATTCCATAGAAAATGGTGGGCACCATTTTTGGCTCCACATACAGTAAGCCTAACAGAAAGAGTTTTGATAACTCCCAGAGGTCATACTGTATACAACACACAGACAAACCATTGGATACTTGATGTTTCTTTTTGTGGACATGGGAGAAAAGAATGGAAAGAAGAGGTAGATTATATTAGTAAGAAGAAAAGATATAACTAAAGCAGACAGATAAAAAAAAAATGTAATAGTGGATATGTGGACAGAGGACGTGTTCTTTCAGTGGATTGACTTCGCAGCACATGAGGTTCCTAACATGTCATGTACTGTGTGTCATGATAGAACACAGAAAACCCAAGCATTAAGACAGTCAAGGGCACACAAGAGTGTAAAAAATGGACACTTTTTAAATGAGAAAAAAATGTACCTGATAGTTATCTCGCTTCATTATGTAGCAATAAAACAAATGGCCCTGGCTAGATGAAAAACACTAGTAAGTGCAAATCAGTAAATTTAGGTTAGACTGTTTCAATGTTCAGAGGATATTGTTCCAATGTTCTTCTGGTATCACAAGGAATAAATAGGGACAAACTCAAGGACAAACTCTACTATAAATGGAGGCTGGTGCTCGCTCAAGAACTGTATGCCCTTCCTGTCATGGCCCTATCTTTTCTAACCAAGCTTGAGACCAGTGCTGCATGCAGTGGCTGGTTTATATGAAGCAGGGTTATGGGTGTTGCCCTATTACCCAAGAGTCACAACCCAGATCCATAATATCCTCATCTACCACTGTTCCATCAGTAAAGTAACTCAGGTTAATGACTAAAATTTGAGCTTGTTCCCTGGCCTGCCTAATGCATGTGTCAGTAAGGGGATGAATTTTGTCAAACCGCCTGGTGTCTTCAGGTGACCATTTATACTTTATATTTTCAGTGACCTTTGTAAGAATTTTTGAGTATTGCTAGTAATAATAATGAAAAGGTCCAATGAAGTCCATTTCACAAGAAAAGTGAAGAAATCCTCTGTGCTTTGTGGGTGGTCTCCAGTATGATTTGACCAAGGTGTTGCTTTCAGAGTGACTCAGCCCTGCAGGTCAAATTCTCGCTGTCCATCTCTGCATGGAAAGAATGACCGACTCCTCCTTAGGTTACACTTGGATTAATTTTCAGCATTGAGTTGACCCAGCTGTTGAGACAGGTTCAGTTGTAGATAGTGTCCCAGCTGTTGAAACATTCCCAGCTCTAGGCAGTGGCCCAGCAGCAGATAGTGGCCCAGCTGTCAAGACAGTTCCATCAGTGGAGCGTGTCCCAGGTTTTGAGACTGTTCCATCACTTCAGTTGAATGCGTTCCAGCTGTTGAGTGCGTTCCAGCTGCAGTTCCAGCTGCAGATGAAGTTCAAGCTACATCAGTTCCAGATGCAGCCTTCTACATCTGTGTGTGGAGAGGAGCAGGACAAGGATACAATATTAAGTCAAAATTGAACACACACACACACACACACACACACACACACACACACACACACACACACACACACACACACACAACGAAAACAACGTTTTAACAGGAAAAAAAGAAATCTCTCTGACACTGGCATGAGCGCATATTAACGGACTCACTTTTTAAGTTTCACAACAAACGCATAAACACAGCGGAAACACCGTTGTAATGGAAAAAAGTGAGACTGGCATGAGCGCATACTAACAGAATCGCTTAAGTTTCACAACAAACGGACACACACATAAACACGGAAACACCGTTTTAACAGGGAAAAAAGAAATCTCTCTTACCTGGCTATACTAAGGGAAACACTGCTGTNATATTATATTATATTATATTACATTATTATTTTAATTAAAGTTTAACTACAATTGACTGTAGCCTCAATAACAGTGCCAACAAAGAGTCTGGAACCCCGCCCAMCTTACATGATTGGATAGCTGAGAGAACTAATTTCTGACTTCTGCACTTTATATATGTTCTGCACGTCTCTTTCGGGAAACCATAAAAATAATCTATAACATCAGTAACAATAAAAATAAGAAAAGAAGACGGAAAATGAATAAGAAAAGTAAGTGATAAATTGATATATGATACTGTACATACCACATTGATTATATGTTTTCACATCACATTTTATATTATTTTTTAGGTGAAGTGTTTAATCATTCCTATTGATGTTTTCACTAACATATAGTTACATATAGCTCTGAACCATGCTCATGCTTTAATCATGTTAAAGAAGTGTCATGCTGACATCTGTCAAGTTGTTACCTAACACTGCTTACTTTGCCAGTGGACCACACAACCCCATGGGCACCGTACTTCTATGATGCATCACTAAGCACAGGAAACATAAAGAGTTTGTACATTGTTCCACAGCTTGACATAAAGTTTTCCCAGGACATTGAGAAATATAATTACTGAAACAAACCCCATCCTTTCRTTACAGAAGCTTCAGTGGAGGACAGTATCCCTCGGGTTTGAGGGGACACCAAGATTGTGCACTTGAACACTCAACCAAGCTGCCATATCATTTCAAGCAACACAGAAAGCTCTCCTGTGTTTTTTTTAGTTAAATTTGTTTTTTAATCAGCCATTAATCACTCAAGTGAGGATCATCTGACAGCTCTGACTCACTCTTTGCTCAGTGTTATATTGAAGCAGAGCTTTCATCCCAGTGTGGACCGCCCAATACCCCCATAATGAACTGTGATACTCTAGGAAGCGCACGCACTAATATTTTTTGGATCTCCTTAAGTGGATCTCTCTCCTATATATATTACAATAATCCACAATCCACATCACATCATGCGCAGAAGTGCAATAATATTTCACTACTCTAATATTTCACCCTCCAATCTTGAAACTTGCTCCCTACGTACAATAAGCGCTGAATAACCACAGTAGCACAGTCGAGTTGTAGCCCTTGAGCACCCCCACCACCATTTACAAGAAATTTGAATAACTGGCTCGTATATGCAAACAACAACTTTTTTTTTCCCTCATTCATTATTAAACATGATGTAATAAACTACAGAGTCCAGCTGAAAAAATATATCAGTACAGTGGAGGCAAATCTTCAACATATTGCTTGTACTGTAATTTAAGTGTATTATCTTATAAGGCCCATGAGCTGGGGTACAACAAGCATGTGTCAAATTAGAATATGAGAAAAGGCACATTCTTGCATTCCATACCTTTGTCCCTAGGTGGAGCCAGAGTATTACAAAATTATTGTTTCACACACCCCTAGTCTAAACTCAATTTAGCAACTGTAGTATCAAGTCTAAAGCATTTACAAACTGATTTCTAAAGCTCAAAGTATTAATAACTGTGACAGGTGGGTTAGGAAAGGTGATTAAACAAAATGGGCAGAACATGGCACTGAGAAGCGTCAATGATAAAGCAGCCTATATGAATTCATGAAAACTTCATTTTCGGAGCGCACCGCATACGGGTGTGGCCAAACGTTTTAAGAATGACAAAAATCTCAAATATTAATTTACAATTAATTCACAAAACACTGCTGCTTCAGTGTTTTATTATTACTGATGTATAATTACATGCAAGTGTCAAAGGCTTTTATTAACAATTACATTAAGTTTATGGAATATTCGCAGTGTTGACCCTTCTTTTTCAAGACCTCTGCAATTTGCCCTGCCGTGCTCTTAAACTGTTTCTTCGCCACATCCAGACTCACAGCAGCCCATTTTAGATTTTGGATTTTGCAAAATTTGGATGTTTCGTTCCTCGAGGCACTTAGATATCACTTTTGCCGCATGGTGAGGTGCTCCATCATGCTGCAAGAGGCATTGTTCATCATTAAACTGTTCTTGGATGGTTGGAAGAAGTTGCTATGAGAAAATGTTTTCGTACCGTTCTTAAATCATGGATGAGTTCTTGGGCAAAATTGTGAGTGAGCCCATTCCCTTGGCAAGAAACTAATGGTCTCAGAATTGTCAATAAAGCTAATGACACTTATGAAATACTAGTAATTATAATTTAGTATACCATAGTAATATCTGACAAAAAAAAAAAAAAACCTGATAGCATTAGCAAACTGTTAGCATTAACAAGAAATATTAATGCATTACTCAACTGTGTTCAATTCTAAGCATTATGCAGAAATCAGTAGGAAATAAAACTAAATGCAATGATGGAAAGATTTCCAGCAAACGTCAGTCAACAAATAATATTTCATACAACACAATCGCATATTTGCAAAGTTTGTCATTCTAATTTTAAAGTTATCCACAAAGACATTTCTCTTAAAATCAGAATAATCGTCTTATTCAAACTAAAAGTTCAAACATAAACTAGTATGAGACATGAAATAAGATCAATTCTTAGATTAATTACAAATAATTAAATTAAATGGATTTAATTTGATTGTATTCGAAACATACAGTGTATATGCAGTACAGTATTTATAGGGTTTGTTTTTTGTGAGTTGTTTTGCAGTTCTGAGAGATGTCATTTAAATGTATGACCTGTAAAGCAATATCTGCATTATGTTTAAAAGTCGTGTAAAAGATATGGAATTTGTAGAAATGTTTGCACTTAAAGATATGACCAGTCAAGTAAAGTAAAAAGTGCTACTTGTCTGTACAAGATAAACATTAAAATCTTGAATCTGGTGCTATTTACAATTTTCCCCAAAAGATTACTGCCTTCTGCATACATCATAAATGAATGATTACCATCACAGAGGGCACAGAGGGCTGAATATTTTACTCAGGCTGAACATCAAGCCTCTGTTTGCTTTTTTGACATTTTGACCTTGCAGAGAATATTGTACGCATTATACTGGATGCACGAGGTATCAGCGCCTCACTGTGGTCATTTTATCACATAGTACATTCTCTTTTGAGAGAAAGCACTTTGTGAATTAACTGTCTTAAATATGCAATAAATATTTTCAGAAGTATTTCAAGTTTTTCATTTGTTAAAGTCCACTTTCCATGTTATTGATTTGATTTAAGTCTCTGAATTCTGACTTTGAACTCAAAATTATTTTAACCTGCGAATCCTTACTATTTACCTCAGAATTCTTTTTCTTTTTTTTTTTTTTTCATTTTTAGAATCCTGACTTTGTTTTCTCTCAGAATTTTGACTTTCCTCTCAAATAAAACCTTTTGAGAATAAAGTCATAATTCTGAGGAGAAACAAAAAGAAAGAACTCAAATACATTTTAATGGTGACCCTGATCCTCTTCCGTTGAATGAAAACTGCATTGTAAACCCTAATGCAAAAAAGTAATTAAACACATTAATTTACAAAAATTACAATTAATTCAAATTAATAGACCTTAATAAGTATTTAGATAGTTTTTACGAGTTTTCAAGTTAGCTAAACAAATTTGGTAGGTGTTTTTTGTCTGCCATGCGAAATGCCCGAGTTTGATTCACAACCTCTGGATGAAGTGCCTGTGCCAAGCCTGGATGAAATATGAGGGTTGCTTCAGGAAGGGCATCTGGCTTAAAACCTGTGCCAAGCTTGTGTGCCGACCGGATTGTCTGCTGTGGCGACCCGTTGCCGGGAGCAACAACAAAAAAAATAAAGACAATTGCTATTAAATAGTATGAGTTAGGCTACTCAATAATGCAAGTAAAGAAAGAATAATATGAATGAGTTCAACAAACTCTGATGTCTGTTTACGTAAAATTGGAAACAACATTACTTTAAAAATTTGATTAACGGATTACCTCAATTTTTAATTTTTTTTTCTTTAATTTTTTTTTTTTTTTGCCAGCTTATTCAAGTTTACAGTGTGGGTCAAAAATAATTTACTATAGTGCTTATTATTAGTCATGTTTAAATGGCATTATTATCTAATTAAAGGGGAAATTAAAACACAATTTATTAGAATTAATTAGAATTTTAAAATGTTGTTTAAATGCAAAATTTGTCTACTATAACACTGTAATGTTTTATATTATGCAGACAGTTTAGACCATTGTGTTGAAGGGTGCCATCAATTCTGGAGTTTACAGTGCCTGTGAGCAAGTGAGAAAGCACTTAAACAGCTTTTAACGAGAGCAAGTATTATAACCACAGCCGAACCCTGTGTGCTCACTGCCACTCCCTCCTCTCTAATGTGCTACCTGCCGGCATGTTAAACATACCTTAAGTCTTATTTAAAGAGGCACAAAACACAGAACCTGTGATTTCTGAGCACACCTTGAGTGCAAATGGCCTTTTAAATATACACATGACTGTCAGTTGCTCAGGATGACAAAGTGAGCTGAGACAGGCCATCGTAATCATATTCCCTCTGTTTATATCACATAGATACGATAAGCAAAATCCACATGCATACATAAAATTTCAATTGAACCTAGTAAAAGAATGTGTGTGAAAGTGAAACCCAGACTGAAAAAAAGAATGAGATATCTGCACGTGTGTGTGTGTGTGTGTGTGTGTGTACAGTATATGCGTGCCCTGTCTGATGCCCGAGGTGCTATTGCACAGATGAAAGCCTTCTGATGAGGTGTGGATCCTTGGGCCCGTGACAGCTGTATATTAATCTACAGAACTTCAGACAAATCAAACAGATTCTCTTTCTCTTGTGTGAAAAAGAAAAAAAAAAAAAAAAAAACCTAGCATAAACCCCAGAGCCCGGTTCATAAGCCTGGGCTACGGCACATGAAACGAAACACAGATCATCTTTAAGGGCCTGAGTGCCTTTGAAACACCACCAGCTGCCTCTGCCTCTCTTTTCAGACTTTTTTCTCACTTCATCAAACTCAAGCCATATTGTGACAGATGAAGGCAGAACATCCACAAACTAATTTAGTAATTGAGAGATGAAACAGCGCAAAGTCCAGACTCTGGGAGCTCTCATTGGATTCGGAACATCAAACGAGCCACACTATGGCACAGATCACTCTTGATGAGAACTTTAGAGATTGCTAAAAGGCTTCAGTTTTTTTTTTTATTATAATTGCCAATTGGACTGCATTATTAATGTGAACAATCAATAATTACGTGTGGATTATTATTATTATTTTTTTGTCATGCTGGGCATGAATGAATGGAGTCACAGCTGGCACAGATCCAGTTTTCTAAACACCATTAAAGTATACACAATGTAGCAATTACCTCATGATGCACTTTCAAGAATCTAATTGAAATACTTAGTTGAGATTAGGAGACAAGAAATAAAGCCTAAAAATAATGATAAAGTAATTTGCAGACATATTTAGGCATGAACCTCCAGAGACGTTGCACCGCAATGAACAGTGATTAAAATTTAAAGTCATTATATGACTTTTTTTTTTAATCATCCACGATTTGTAGGTGCTTCATAAAATTCAAACCAAAGTGTCACTGATTCTTTATAGTTACTTATACAACAGTTAGGAATCTGATTGCAGGAGATTCCATGAGTGCTGATATAGAGTTTAACAGCACTGAAATATTTAACTATATTTATCGCTAGTATACGGCAGTATTTCGTGTGTGGAACAAGGGATTCTCCACTCTACATAGCACACCAGCTGTCCATTCAACACTATTTGTGATTAAACCCGGGTGGCAAAGTGGCTTAGTGGTTCCCACTGTCATCTTGCACCCTTCCGGGTTCGATTCCCGGGCCAGGCTCAATTCCCGACTCCGTACTCTGGTTCCTCCCACAATCTAAAGACACTGTAATTAGGATAATTGGATTTCCCAAATTGCCCGTAATGTGTGTTCGCCCTGAGGTTTGGCACCCTGTCCAGGGTTTACCCTGCCTTGTGCCCTAAGTCTCCTGGGATTGGCTCCTTATCATAAGTTTCTCAGTACTGTCCACCACCTCCATAGTTTAATTCTCCTCACCATTTGGCTGCATATTGAAAAGGTAAGTATCAAAAACTACTTTCACACCTGTTAATTAACTATCAACTTTCAACTGTCGGTCGCCAGCTCCATCAGTGGCGCTTAGTTACTTCCACCTGTCGCGTGAGGATGGCAATATCACACTATCTTTTAAACAACAATTATAAAAGCAATATCACCTTCATGGAGGTGCTACAGTATATCATGTCTAAAAAATTCTAAATATTAGTATTATAAATGCCATAATTTTTGAAGAGCACATAGCAAACACATTTATACACACATTCACTTTCAGTTTGATTTTGGTTTTGGTTTCACTTTAATTAAGTTTTGGTTTCATACAGTATAATAAATACTTGCCAAGGTACTCTCACTATACAATCATTAAATTATTATTAAATGATTACATTTCTGTTTATTATCTAGTAGTTACTATTCTGTATGGAGAAGAGCGGGAAATTACACAAATAAACATCATCATCAGTCATGTTCTGAACATTAGAAGTTGAGGAGTGGTAGGCTACATCAATGTCATGAAATTACTAATGTCTTCTAAAAAATAATCATAGATCAAAGTTCATCATAGTGCTCCACGCTGATACATAATCATGGTGAAAATCTACACCAAATAATAAACAAAAAGTGTTGAAGTTTTTTATATTTAATTTACAATGCCCTAATGAGTGTCTTAAAAAAAACATGTACAGTACTACTGTATATGTTGAAATAAACTTATTGCGAAAATGAGCCTTATGATGCCTGGCTGTGTAGATTGCATTTTCACAGTAAGTCTATATAATAAGTTGAAACTTTAATATTCTTTTCCGTGTTTCTTGTCTTTTTCAATTCTGAGCAAGCGCACCGAAAATAATCTGAAGTATAATTGACAAAATGTTTTATTTAGACTGTACTGTCTGTCTCAGCTTCTAAATGTGCTCACCTGTACTGAACAGCTTTATTCTTCATTACTGTACTGTACATCCTGGTTTTGAGCCTTGACGGTTAAAGCTTTAAATATGGATTATCTTTCTATGATGATGCCTGCATGGCTTTTTACTGTCTAAAGTTCTAACTTCACTTTAATTTTAGTTCAAGATTGCTAATAACTTTTCTATACTGGCATTTAGTAGAAATTTAATATCCAGATTTGACCATGTAGAAGGTTTTCTCAGGTCACCGCACAAATGTACTCTGATTGTGGCCAGTCATTTTTTTCTTAAGATAGTACTAAATATGTTATTCAGACATAAAATGTAAAATGTCTTAAAATCAAACAAAAATATGCTTATACAAACGTTCTGGCTAGTGTTGCATTGTTTGTGATGTAAAAAAAAAAAAAAACAGCTTTGTGCCAATGATAAGATTTACACACATGAGGAGAATGTTTACCTGAGAGCATACAGATGGCATGAAGGACAGCAAAGCGGTGCTGGCATGAACACAGCCTGGCGCAGGTCTGTCCAGCTCGACAAGGGAAGATAGAGTAACATCGGCCAAATCTGAACACACAAAATGGTCGATATTTAGCTTGTTGATTTTAAAGGCAATGTATTGGTAGTGTGAGGATAAAGGACAAGGATCTGTACTGCTCATTTATTTAAACATAATAGATTGGACCTCAATATTGAGTCATTAGTGAATTAAATTATGGATGGTTAGGGGTATCCATGTAAAAAAATTACTTTAGTAATTTCCCAAATTTTTTTCATTAAATATTTATCTGGAAATTTGTAATTTTGACACTGTCGTCCTGTCTGTATTTATTTTGCATGCATATGGATAGATAGATAGATAGATAGATAGATAGATAGATAGATAGATAGATAGATAGATAGATAGAGCTAATGTAATTTTTTTCCGATTTCAATGTGACTTATCTGTGTAATTAAGGGCACAGATCACTTAAATACTGTATGTGTGCGTTCTTTTCTACATGACTACGAAACCGGTGGAATTGGTGGCAGTTTCTTATATTTCTTGAGTGTTTATTTATTTGTACGTATTGTGTGGAGGACAGTGAAGACACAAGTGTTGACAGACTGTTATCTGATACAAAACTTTATTGGCAAGTAATTCTCTCAACCCATTAGATCATCACACTGACATTGACCCAAGAGTCAAATAGCAAAGTGTGGACCACTCTCATTCCTGGCAGCATGTAGGAGAGTATCTATACTCTATGTGTGTGTGTGTGTGTGTGTGTGAAGCAATGCGAACAAATGTGGCCAGCGCTCAGCAAAACCAGCCTACACACTAATTCATTTATAGCTGACCCCATCACCAGGCCTACTGGGACTCCTCTTGCTTCTCTTTATTTCACACTCCAGCACTGACCAGAGCTCAGTTTTCTGAACGCTAAAAGTGAAATAAAGTTAGAATTCTCTTCCCTGATAGAGAKACTACTGTGATGTTGTGATGCATAACTCTTCCATTTAATGATCAGCCTAGGTTAATAGATTTGTATGAAGGTTTACTTGAGTAAAATAGAAATACTTACCTAAAAAAATAGCATGCCTGAATCCAAACAACTGCTTCACCATGGCTGTTTACTTAATAGCTATAAATATTACATATGAGTTTGAAATGGTTATGGTTTCCCAGTGGAYCTTCACATTACTTGTCAAATGGGGTAATAATTAAACACCCTGGGTGTTTCTTTAATCCTGAGGATTTTGCTGTGTACAAACCAGGGATGGTGAGGTCTAACATATACTTCCTATAAGAGACAGGATACCAGGCAGTGGCTTGTTTTAAACTTGCTGCTCATATTGTGTCACAGGGCAGTGAAACACACTTGGAAGAAAGCAATATCTGCACTCTTGTGCTTATATGACCTCACAGACAAACACGATTGGCAATTGTCACTGTGACTGACAGGGAAGAAAGAGAGAGAGAGAAAGAAAATGATCAAGAGACAAAAAGTTTTCTCTCTTGAACTTTCTTTGTCTTAGCAATAGGATAGTTTATGTGCACTGGAATACCTGCTGAGTTCATTTTCCAACCCACCACCTACTTGGTTGACAACCCCTTGTTTTAAAACATTCTTGTCATTTAATCTGGTCTTGGACGAGTGATTCCTCACTTCATTTGCTAGTTTAGTTTCATGTTATTAACAGAATAATATGCATCGAAATAAAGAACTAAATAATAAAGCATGACTTTCTATTGGAAGCTCTTAAGATCAGTGTATCTAGTAATCGAATATGGGATTTACCRTTTGGTGATTATGATGAAATATGATATGGTCTAGTTTTAAAAAGTGTGTACTTTATTCTCTCTCTCTCTCTCTCTCATTAATTTTCACATGTCAAACTTAGACAGACGGTCAACAGCTGGCCAAACACAGAAGCTTTTCCTCCCTCCTCTATGTGTGTGATTTGAAAAAGAGAGAGAGAGAGAGAGAGAGAGAGAGGTGCTTGTTCATACTGCTGTGCACTTTCTGCTCCATCCTGGCATGTGCCAACAAAAACACACTAATCAGTGGCTTCCTTCTCATTAAAAGTTAATTAGTTTGACACGAGCTTCCTGTAGAAGAAAGTATTGGCCACTTACAACTCATTAGGGCTAAATCAAAATATCACACCAAGCAAAATGTGGTAATGGATGGAAAAGAAAACACTGACTGACACACACACACACACGCACGCACGCACGCACGCACACACACACACACACACACACACACACACACACACACACACACACAAAACACAAAATGCTTTTCTTTTCCACATACCCCCACAGATCTTCCCTATTGCGTAAGGTCTTTGGGAATATATAAAATTTTTTATTGTTTTATAATTTAAGTTAACAGTAATTTATATCCTAAATTGCTTCCAGTTATTATTCGTCCAGTGTACTGTATACATTTAGAGGAAGTAATTATACTTCATTATTACACATATTTAATATTTTTGTGTATTTGTATTCGTGTCATATAGAAATTAAATACTTTTACTTAAAACCCAAAAACCACTCATTACAAATCTCCAAGGTCTTAATCTTTCACATAACCAGTCAGATATAATGTATGCTCTACTTCAGTCAAAAGGCTCACATACTTAGTTCTTATTTACATTTCTGTTTACTGGTTCCCAGGATTTTACTATTTCTTTAACAAGTTAACACAGGACTCCGAGACTCCGAAGCCATTTCCACTGTTGAAGCCAATAATAATAATAATAATAATAATAATAATAATAATAATAATTTGTTGTTCAATGATGGTTGAGCTTTTTTAAGGAAGATAATGCAGTTTTTTTATACCTATTTCTTTATTTCACTTTTTTCTCAATTTTTTTTTACCCTTTTTTTTCATTTTTTCATTTTTCATGCAAAAATTTTCATTTTTATGTCAATGAAGTTTGAGTTTTATTCTGAACAGTGTATATATCATAAAAAACACACTATATATATAACAATAAATGAACATTTATTTAAAGATTTGATTAAAGATGTGCTAAATACATTTTTTCCCAAATAAAGAATATATGGTAGCTTTAKTGACCTTGATTTGCAACATAAAAATGGCAACAGTGGAATTTATGTAAAAATCAGAAATCAAATTAGAATTTTTGCGAAAAAAAAGGAAAAAAAAGAAATCTAGTTATTTCATGTGCACTTAAGGCTTAAAAAATTGTGTCTCACGTAAATAATTCTCTTTTAAACTTTTTCCATCCCTGGATCTGCCAGAGAGCACAATGTGTACAGTACATTTAAAACAAACTAATGTATACCTTTACAGAAGACCACTTTTATCATCAGTGAACTCTACGTTTAGTGAATCTAAGTTTGTTTTTATTTTCTTTACTCACTCTCTGTATCTTTCCTCTTCCATCCCTTCATTCCCCCATCACCCTGTCTACCCTGGCTATTCTCCCACATCTGTCCAGGCAGAGCAGACTTCCTCCTCCTAATGAATCTTGTGGCTGGCTTTTTGAAATCCTTAATAATGCTGCTTTCAAGAAAGTGTTGTTTATTTTGCTTTCATTAAGCCTTGTTTCGAGAGTTAGCGTTGCACCCAGCGCTAGCAAGGGTCTGTGGAGATGAAGATGATTAGCAGGTGGAGAGCGGAGACGAAACGAGTGTAGAACAGAAGAGGACACAGGGTGGAGAAATACAATGAGAGGAAATAGCCTATCACCAGGGGAAGAAATATGGAGAGTGAGACAGGAAAAGTGAAATGTTTATTCTGTATTTGTAACTAAGTTGAGTGCAGAGCTGAGTGGGAACYATAAGGCTACCAGGCTAATCAGGCATGTCATGAAATTATTAGTTTTTATCAGACAAAGTACATGTTGTAAATGAAGTAATCTGTAAATAGTCTGTGTGACGCCTTGACACAACMGTCACTGATGGTCTGCAGGATTCTACAGTCTGGGCTGGAAAGAAATCTGCCCCAGTCTGCATTCTTCATACATACGTTACACTGATTCTTCTTACAACCATTGGTGGTGCCGTTTCACTAGGACTGACAATAATCCGAAATAATCCCGACCTCTACTTCCTATATCCATCCACTGTGATGCAATGTATGCTGTACTTTAGTCAGATTCTTTATCAACTAAATATGATCTCTTTATTATTTTACAGTTCAGTTTTAAAGGTCCCATATTTTGCAATTTCTTTAACAAGTTAAAACTGGTCTAGGCTCCTCCAGGTTGTGGGAATTAAAGCTCTATCTCAAATGCTTTTTTTTTTTTTCATATTTTAGACAAATTCTGTTTTATTCCTTTTTCAATCACACTGTTTCAGTGTTTATGCWAATAGGCTCCTCTTGAGACCCACCCTCCCAGTGAACAACAGAGATGAGCAACAAGTTGGAGGAGGGTGTCTTCTTCTATGAGGTCACATTAGGAGGAAAAAGCGAATTGCCTTGTTTAAACCCGGGCATGTGGGAAAAAAAAATTCTATTTGCATTTTCTGGATTTTTTTTTTTTACATGCACACTAAATCAATTGTGCCTTTTATTTTTTCCCTTTAAAGATGTTTGTTAACAGCAAAAAAGTCGATATTTCATTTTCATTTAATTTTTATCAACCATTTATTAAATCAATGATCAACCAATCATTTATATCAACATTACCTTGTAGAAATAACTGTATAAACTATACTACTGTAGTACTGGAGCCTGACAGCAGGCCCACATTTATATCATATAAGTTTGACTGTASGGTCTGCATATGAAAGTTAGACAGACTGCAGCCATGTTATGCAGCCAAGGCTTGGAGTTGATGGGCCGTACTTTAATAATTGTCTTAAAATAAAGACAAATGACAAATATAAATGGAGTAATAGTGGCGCTGTTYTAATTTAGCAAGCTTTTTCCTGGCAAGGTTTGYCTCACTTAGAGGGAAGCTTCACTACAAATCAATACCGCACTTCCTTTGACTAATCGCCTTTATCCTATGATGAAACTTTTCACTCATGARGGCTGTGGTTTCTTCCGGGATGACTAAATTTAGTGTCACTAAATAGTTTGATAAGAATGAAAAATATTGCTGTGTGCAATGACCTTCACGGTTACCAGATCTGAGCCCAGTTAAGGACCTATGGAAGGTTCTGGAAGAACATGTTAGACATCAGTTATCATTATCTTCATCATAACCTTCATCAAAACACCAATTCAGAAGAATGGTGTTTGGTACAGATAAAGATTGTTTTCTGCACACTGAAACTGTAGTTCTCTAAAGCTATCTTTTCTTTGTCCCTTGTATCCTAGGGGTCACAACACAGGATAATTTGATCCACAAGCTCTGGCACAGGTTTCACTCCAGATGCCCTTTCTGTCACAACCCTCCCATTTTCTAATTGGGCTTGGGACCAACAGGGCATGCAGTAGCTGAGTTCTATGGGGAGTAGGGTTATGGGTCTTGCCCAAGGACCCAACAGTGGCAACCCATTGGGCTTGAACCCCCTACTGGCCCATTAGCAACCCAGAGCCTCAACTGCCTGGGTCACAACCGCACCCACCAAGTCATGTTACATTGTTTTTTTCTTTAATTTGCCACCAAGAATAGGTTGATTTTGCAGTTCATTTCAGTCCACCTGAATGACCATAATGACGCGGTGACGCAATTGAAATAACGCTGAGATTTGCTGTGTTCGTGCCTGACGCCCCATCAKTGACTCACATACTGTATGTATCAAACTGGATCTACATATGGCTTCCTGATGGGGCTGTTTATTTTTACTGATGGAGTCATTTTTTCATAAAGAAATGAATTTATTTCCACTGAGCTGAGCTAATACAGGCTAATGAGTCACGCGCTTATGTACATCCACAAACAAGTCAGTTTCTCTTAGCAAGTATATGAATTATGTAAACACACAACAGTGAAAAAAGATGATGTGAAGGTAGCGAATGGAAACTGTCATCCATCACTCGTACAAGCACTACTGGTTTATTTATTTCGAGCAATGCTTTGAAATAAGTTGAATTACCAGCAAAAGAATGCTTCTTRTGAAACACTGGAAGATTCACAGATTTGTGGTTGGAAGCCCAGTGTTTATGTGTTAGTCATAAGTGAGCATTTTACACTTAAACCCACTTTATAAGAAGCATTATTGGAGTGGGAGGAGGACTGCTCTGATTGTCACATCTTCTCACTTCACTCTTTTCCATGGCATCTAATGCATGGCTAAGGAAATTCAGTTAAACGCAGCTATCAAAGGACTAGCCTGGTTACATTCTGATGTATTGGATCAGAAGTGCAACCAGTACAAAGCTAATGGAAAAGTAATAGTTTTAGCTCATCCTACACATCTTTTCTAATAAGTCTAGAGGGACTAAAAGTAATGAATAAAACATGAATGTGTCCTCTCATAYGAAAATAATCAACAACAACAAGGTGTTTTATTCTTGTTATAAAATAGCAGCTTTCCAAAAATTGTGTACCAATTGTTTTTAGTGCAGTATGTAATTATGTGTAAATGTGTATTGTGGGTGGCTAGGTGACATTGTGGCTTAATGGTTAGCTCTATGTGCTTGGAGTTTGCATTTTCTACCCATTCATTGCGGGTTTCCTCCATGTACTCGGGTGTCCTCCCACAGTCTAGTGACATGCAGTCTTGGTTAACTGGCATTTGCGAATTTGGTGTGTGATTGAATGTGTAGTTGCTTCTGTCCTGCAAATGGGTGGACACCATATCAAAGGTGTACCCCCACTTTGTGTCCTAAGCTCCTTAGGGTATATCTACTCTCCAGGCCCCCATTAGACCATTCACAGTACAAGTGGTATACCTACAGTATAGATAACAAAGTGGAAAATGTACTGATTGTTACAATGCATTGATACTGGAGACTCCTTCCATAAATGTTGTCTCAGGGTCTTATAATAATAATAATAATAATACTAAAATAGGTAGATCTAGATTATGTAGAGGAATTAGTTGCTACAATAGAAGGAACAACATTATAACATCGTCATTCCCTTTTCACCTAGCACTATGATCTGAACTGATTTTATAGAAAAATAATCAAATCAGACTTTCTAAATCAAAATGAGTCTTATTTGAGTAATACCAGAATTGGCAGAGAAACACGACGTGTACTGTGAACAACACACATGGCCTTTGGTTATATGCACAGCCACCAGAMTGTGATCGAGTACACCTGAACATAATCACTACCATACAGTATTTGAAAAGCCATTTCCACTGTTGATGCCAATATTAATAATAATAATAATAATCATCATAATCATCATCATCATCATCATTTGCTGGTCAATGATGGTTGAGGTTTTTTTTTTTTT
>QMIH01001056.1:58157-77878 GCA_003987875.1 Clarias batrachus
TGCTTTAAATGTCAAAAGTAGTATCTTAAAATCGATGTGAAATTTCACAGGGAGCCAATGCAGTGTAGATGATGTGCTCGTATCTTCTGGTTCTAGTGAGGACTCTCGCTGCTGCATTCTGTACTAACTGAAGCTTGTTTATACACCTAGTTGAACAACCAGACAGTAAGGCGTTACAATAGTCCAACCTAGAGGTGATAAAAGCATGAACTAGTTTTTCTGCATCATTTAGTGACAATATGTTTCTTATCTTGGCAATATTTCTAAGGTGAAAGAAAGCTATCCTGGTAATATTATCTACATGAGCTTCAAACGAAAGGCTGGAATCTATAATCACACCGAGGTCTTTTACTGTTGCACTTGATGGAACAGAAAGGCCATCTAAAGTTACAGTGTGATCAGAAAGCTTACTTCTAGCTACTTGTGGTCCTATGACCAGAACTTCTGTCTTATCAGGATTAAGCAGAAGAAAATTAATTAACATCCAATCCCTTATGTCCTGCACACACTGCTCAATTTTAGCAAACTGGCTTTTCTCATCTGGTTT
Source organism: Clarias batrachus (assembly GCA_003987875.1). Lineage (NCBI taxonomy): Eukaryota > Metazoa > Chordata > Actinopteri > Siluriformes > Clariidae > Clarias > Clarias batrachus. The sequence goes on from QMIH01001056.1 coordinate 58,705, forward strand.
TGCTGAGACATATAATTGTGTGTCATCAGCATAACAATGAAAACTAATACCATGTTTACGAATTATGTTGCCCAGAGGAAGCATGTAAAGGGGAAAAAAGCAGTGGGCCTAAAACTGAACCCTGTGGAACACCAAACTCCACTTGAATACATGAGGAATGGTCACCATCTAAATCTACAAACTGATAACGATCAGTCAAACAGGATCTGAGCCACAAGAGGGCAGTTCCCTTAATTCCTACTACCTTTTCTAATCTGTGAAGGAGAATACTATGATCAATGGTGTCAAAAGCTGCACTGAGGTCCAGTAACACAAGTATAGTGACGCAACCCTGATCAGAGGCCCATAGGAGGTCGTTTACTACTTTAACAAGTGCTGTCTCTGTGCTGTGATGAGGCCTAAATCCTGACTGATACACTTCATTTATGCTATTTCTGTGTAGATGTGAACATAGCTGCTGTGATACTACCTTTTCCAAAATCTTGGAGATAAAGGGAAGGTTTGATATCGGCCTGTAATTAGAAAGCAGACAGGGGTCAAGGTCAGGTTTCTTGATTAGCGCTTTAATAACGGCTAATTTAAAGGATTTGGGGACATACCCACTACTGAGTGAACAGTTAATTACTTTCAACAGGGGTTCTGTTATTGCTGGTACTATCTGTTTGAGAAAATGTGTCGGTATAGGATCTAATAAACAGGTTGACGATTTTGAAGAAGAGATGAGTGAAATACACCCGACTCAATCGGCTATAACATTAACAGCACATAACATTAACACATTAACATTGATTACCAATTATACATTAGTAAATCAGTGGCAGGATCATTGGCACCCAAGCCTAGCTCATCCATTCTGATCCTACAGAAAAGCCAGAGCAGTGCAAATTTGCAGGAAAAAAGTATTCTGGCAACAATAGAAAGATATCAGTGCACCACAGCCTGTCCAGTCATGTCCAGGGCATAGCAAGTAATAAGGCCAAGGCTGTGGACTCCGCCTCCAGACTCCCCAGATCTCAATATGAACGATGTGCCAGACTAGCAAATCCAAGATACAGTGGCCCCATCCTACAACCCACAGAACCCAAAGGATCCGCTGTCAACCGCCTGGCATCAGACACCCCAGCACACCCCCAGAAGTCTGGTGGAGTCATGCCCTGAGGGGCCAGAGTTGCCCCGGTGGCACCAGGGGAAATCTATACAATACTAAGCATAATGATTTTGCAGTGTAATGTTATGGCCAACTTTTTTTATTGTCAACCTTTTCCATTTTTTTTTATATTACTTGTATCATGCAAATGTTATTTTGTTGTCCTTGTACTTGTTCTTGTTCATAGTAATCAACTTGTACCTGCATACATTATATTTACATCTAACATCAGGAGAGCTCTTCACAACAGTTTTTCACAACAGGAAAATCTTTATATCAGCATGTAATTGATAACTTCAGCTTATGTTTTTCCATGGGCATTTCCAAACTAAAAATGATTAAAATATGTGATGTTTTGATGGGCGGCACGGGGGTGTAGTGATTAGTACTGTCAACTTGCACCTCCAGGGTTGATTCCCGTGTCTGTGTGCATGGAGTTTGCATGTTCTCGCCGTGCTTGGTGGGTTTCCTCCGGGTACTCCGGTTTCCTCCCACAGTCCAAAGACATTTAGGTTAGATGAATTGGCGTTCCCAAAATTGGCCGTAGTGTGTATGTGCCCTGCGATGGATTGGCACCTTGTCCAGGGTGCACACCTGGGAGAGGCTCTATGCCCCCCGTGACCCGTGACGTATTTGACAACTTTGCATCGTACAGTAGGCGCATCAGACTACTGATTATTTTATTATCACTGCATGTCCTGTTTTATTCCTTACTAGTAATGTATTCAAGATGACCCTAATAATAATAAGTGTTATGCTGAGAGAGAGAGAGAGAGAGAGAGAGAGAATGTTTTATACAAGCTATTCTCATATGATTCCAATTACTTAAATGTTCTGAGGCTTAGTGCTATTCACACATCATCACATTAAAAAAACATTTAGCAACCACTATTTCTTTACTCTTAACTCATAAGCACCAAGCTCTCTGAGAAGATAAATTATGCTGATGAAGTGGTTTAAAGACACATTTGATTGCAGAAATCATTAAATCTGTGCTCTTGTTAACAAAGGTGAAGAACAGCCCTTAGGCTTCCATTGTAAGTGAATTTAAAGTCAACTGTCTGTTCTCTTCTCATGATAGGGAACTGTGCGGTAATTGCAAATGTGCTACGGATCCATTGGATATGGATTAAGCTGACAAACACGGGAATTTATTTAGGATGAACAACGTTTCTATAAAAAGAAGATACATGTTGATGTATGGGTGAGAAATCCTCCAGGGGTAATCGAGATCTAATAACAAGAACAGGTTTTTAGCAAGTATTTACGATATATATGTACGGTATGTGTGTACAATAATGGATGTGTTAAAGCCACAAACTCACTTTCTCCTTCAAAATCCCAAACGAGGCATAATGGATAGGCAGATCCACAAGGCGAGAACCAATTAAGACAAGATATTGGACTTGAAATGGCTATAAAACCTAGCCTGATCTTACCTTTCAGATTAAATGCAATAAATGAGCACCAGGGTCCAGGCCATGCCACCCCAGCTAGGCCAGAAGAGGCAGACAGGAAATTACTTTAATGCGCATGATGGGTGGAGTGAAGCAGGATAGAGTGAGAGAAGGAAAAAGAGAGAGAGAACCTTCCTGTTGTCATAACCTCATCAAGCACACCCCCATCCACATCCCCACTCCTCTCCGGTGTATGAAATGCAGAGCACTTTACATAAGATTTATTACATCCAAGCAGAAATATTATCTTCTGAAGATGCCATTCATCAACCTCAGTCTGAAACGCACTGAATGATATGATGAAATTATGCAGATCAGGAATGTCTGAGGGAGGATTCCATTTGGTAACCTTGGCAACCTCAGGTACCCGCATGCCCACCCCGAAAACGGCTCACCACATCAATTAATCACCCGTGTTCAGACATAGAGAACGAGAGGAGAACACTTAAAGATGGGAATGGGGTAGAGAAATCATAACTAATTGCTATGTAACTGCTAATGAGGTGAAAAAGATATAGCCGTGCCAGGTTGTGGGGCTTCTATGCACAATTATGAGTGATGGCAAATTAATATAGAGTAGCTCAGAAAATTCAACACTCCATATACTGTATAACTTTGCTTCAAAACACATTATACTGTAGTATCCACTTCTCTGACAACATGCTGTACAGTATACTTATACACTACTTTTATTATGTTTATAAGGGGATATCAATCACACACTCATTCTTTATAACACTTATCCTGTACAGGATTGCAGGAGGTCTGGAGAAGCCTCCTGCATCTCAGGGGATTTAGAGAACAAGGTGGGTTACACCCTGGACAGGGTGCCAATCCATCGCAGAGCACACAAGCACACACATTCATAAACTACGGGCAATTTTGAAATGCCAATCAGCCTATTCTGCATGTCTTTGGACTGTGGGAGGAAACCAGAGTACCCAGAGGAAGAACACTGAGCATGGGATGAACATGCAAACTCCACACACACACAGACTTGAGGTGTACCCCTGGAGGCATGAGGCCACAGTTCTAAGCACTACTGAAAAAAGTCATATTAAGCATATAAAGAGTGTGCCACCCTATACACTATACACTTTAACTCAACCAGTAAACAAATTCCAATTTTTTATTCCAATTAAAAATGTATTGAATTTTATTTGATATGATTCAAATCAATAATATGAAATAAGAATATACTAACACAAAAAAAAAGAGTATAAAAAAGAAAATATTCAAATAAAGAATATAAAATATGAAATAAGAATATAATTATAAACATTATACAATATAGGAAATATAGAAAACTGTATATTTAGCTGTAACTTCTTGCAGACCCAATGAGCAACCCAATTTGTATTTTTTTCCTCTTACACCAGAACAATTTTCTAATGATTATCTTTAAAAAAAAAAAAAAAAAAAAGAAAAAACTGGAGTGACATGATGTCATTTGTATCCATTTATAGCTCAACTGAATGTTGTTAGTTCCTATCACTTTTGTTATAGCGGCTTTGAAAAGTTGTTCTCTAACAAGCTTCTCTTTTTTTCTCCCAAGTAAAGTTAATAAGACAAGAACAGCTAAACTGTCACTTCTTTTTATCTTTGTCATCATGTTCCAATTAAACTGCAAACTTTTGAAGACTTTTCCACAACGGAAAACAAGGAACAACTTGTGGACACTTGAGACTCCTTCCAAAATGTAAAATAATTTTTACTATTGCTCATGTTTGTTGTACGTTTATTAATATGCGGTGGCTACCATACAAGTTTCTGTAACCTGTTGTTATAGAAAAAATAAAGCATTGGTACAAGTGCGTTAATATACTGAAACACCAATAAAAATTGAGCAGTTATCATCACTGTGGCATAAATATTACATTTTAACATTTATAGCAAATGTAACGATTTACACTACTAAATAATACATCTAACAATTTCCTTTTTAACTTTCATACAGAGCTGAAACTAGACGGASAGATGGAACTACTGTATATGGTGGTCTGTCTGTTAGCTTGCCAGTGTTCCTCGACCACACCAATTATCATGCAATTTCAAACCCTAGCATGAAAATTCATAACTCATCAAGTCTCAGTCACTTAAGGGGACCAGGGATAGCTCAGACTCCTTAATAGAACATAATTACTTAACATCACTATATACATTCTAAACAGGCATTTTTTGCTCAACTGCATTTGCTTCATGTCTATGAGCCGCCACTAACTCAATTAGAATGCCAATGTGTGTTCTTTAAAAGTGCAGCTCATTGCAATTAAGACATACTCATACCTATTTGTAGCTAGTGTTCTGATAGGATGCAAATGAGATGTAAATTGCCTCAAATTATCTTCTGGTAGCTGTATTGGAGCAGGTCTTCAGAGAGAGAAGGTTTGAGCCAGGACTTACATAAGCCTGGACCTTTGCTGTCAATTTCTTCCTTTCTAAATGAGGCTGTCTCAACTAGGAATGTCTGTTGATGTATTCTTTTGTCTAGTTAGACTAAGTATACAACAAATTCTGCTTTTGATTCTCTAAAGTTGACTTGAGGAAGTACTGACCATTTATCACTGCTCTCTTTTGAGATTCAAGGGATGTGTCTTTCCTGTTTCATATACTGTACAATATCATTTATTACAGAGTGCCAGTTTTATTCTTACTACTTATACCTTAATCCCATCTATAATGTGAAGTTACAGGTGAAATGCAAGCAAACTAAATTTTAAGGTAAAGTCAAGCAGGGTAAGTGTCTATATCAGGAAAATGTGGAACTAGAAAAGTAAGCATACTGTACATGGAATGCAAGCTTAAACTTTAAGATTAATGCACCAAAATACTTTGCGATGACACATTGACCCAGCTGGGTATACTGTACGTAGACAAAGTAATCGGAGCTAAACACAGAACAGGCGAACCCATTAAGGCAATAAACCAATGAAAGGCCCTGGGAGGAGACTGGACTAGAACAGAAACCAACACAACAAGTACCATGTGAACTGTTAGCAGCAGATCCTTCAAGCATGCATTTCAGACATGCTTGATCTGAGTAAGATCTAAATTATTTGGAAGCTAACTTGACACTTTGATATCTTTGTCACGTTCCTCAATCCATATTTGTGCAAGTTTTGCAGTCCGGGAGGGCAGGTTATCTGGCTGAAAGATGTCACTGCATTTAGGAAATACTGTTGCCATGGTAAGGGGTGTACTTGGTCTACAAGAATGTTTAAGTAGGTTTTATGGCATGCCAAAGCAATATCTACGTCAATGCTAGTACCCAAGGCCTCAATGTCAATGATTCGCAAACACATAGACACAAACACACACCCAGCTACAGAAGCACAATGAGGGATTCTGGGCCCCGTGAAAGCCTACTATACTGGACCCTCAACCTGCCACAAAACCAAGCCTTTTTAGTTGCCATAACCCTGCCACTCTGGGGCCCCTGGACTTTTCCTTACTTACAGTGCAACCCGTTATGGCACCCCTGTTCAACCGTCCACATGATATACACATCTTTCGTTGCTCCTTGGTCTTTGATGCTCATATGCTCATTATATGAGCTTTTGGCAGTGGACAGGTGTCCGCAAGGGGACATTGACCAATCTGCAGCTACAGAGTCCCATATGCAGCAAGTTTGATGCACTGTTTTCTGAAAACTTTCTATCATCGCCAGCATTCACTTAATAGACACTTTGTGCTACAGTAGCTCTCCTGTGGGAACAACCAGACAGACTAGTCTTCACTTCCCATGCGCTCTTAAGACGCCCATGACATTGTTGCCGGTGAACCGATTGTCCTTCTCTTGTCTATATATATATAACAAGAGTATATACAGTACTTATTATAAGTTTGACTGTTTAGGTGTTGGTTCAGCGAAGATCAGATTCCATGATAAATGGGAACCGAAGTGTATAAAAATCTGAGTGTATATGAAGGACAATCTGAAAGTAGATCATTTTTTCAGCAGACCTGTTGTGTCTGGGGTCAGGGGCAGCTCAGTGGTTAAGGCATTGGACTACGGTTCGGAAGGTCCGAGGTTCAAGTCCCACCACCACCAAGTTGTCCCTGTTGGGCCCTTGAGCAAGGCCCTTAACCCCAACTGCTCAGATGTATAATGAGATAAAAAATGTAAGTCGCTCTGGATAAGGMCGTCTGCCAAAGCCACATCTAGATGTGGATGTATATGTATCTCGTGCCACACAGTAAGGAATATTACTCACTGTCACTCACTCAATCTATATACCTCTTATTCTGAACAGGGTCACAAAGAGTCTGAAGCCTATATCCGGGGACTTGGGGCACTAGGTGGTGGGGTACACCCTGGATGGGTGTACCCCAAACAATCTCAGGCCGCAAGCACATACCCATACTGTACATTACGGCCAAACTAAAAATGTTAATGAGATTACTCTGCATGTTTTTGCACTGTGGGAGGAAGCCAGAGTATCTGGAGGGAAGTATTAAAACGGTCTGATGCAGGACTCAAACCCTTGACAATGGAAGTGCGAGGCCACGGTGCTAACCATTACACCACCTTGACAAACTGATCATATTTACAAATAAAACAAGAAGATATTAAAACAAGAGGTGATATGAGGCTCATAGTTGGTATAGGTACTGGAGATGATATTTTAGGGGCTTCACTCGATACCCTTCACTTCAGAGTGTATAGAGATATCCAGATATAGAGATGTCCAGTGTTTCCTCCGAGGTGCCAACTCACCTCAAAATCATTAGCATTCTTTCTTCCTCCTTTAAAGTCCTAGTATCCGATGCATCAATTGCTCCCGGACGTGGCCGTGCGTTTTTAAACGGGAAGGCAACTGCTTTTAATTTGGGCTTCCCTTTCTGCTGGCGCCCTCAATTTCATTAGCTCTGAACCTGTTGAACGCCTTCAAAAGCGTCGTCTCGTGGCCGCACTCGAAAATGAAAAGGCACAGGCTTACGAGCAACCCCGCCGCCGCCGCCGCCACCCCCCACCACCCCCCTCCCTTCGGCTCCTCAATTATCAGAATCGTTCCCTTTCAACTGAAATGAATGTTATTGAAACCAATTAGCATAGACTGGAAAATCTCCCATTAATGAGAGGAGTGAGGGTGAGTAAACAGAAATGAAAAGATGAAATTAGAGGAGAGCTTCTTCTTGTTGGCCCGGAATAATTACACGCTTAGTCGCCTAATTGTCTGGTGAAAAGCACCGCCACGATCGTAACAGATTGCCGCGTTCATTAGGCTGCAATGGGCCACCTGCTGCTGGGGCCTATGCACGTGCTTATCCCAAGGGGGGTGGATTCCTTTTTCCTTTTTTTTTTTTTTCCTTGGACACAACATGTGCTGTGAAACGTGAACAAGCCTGCCAATAGGCCATAATATTGCATCTGCGCTGCCAGATTACCACGACGTATTATATATCACTGTTCTTCCATAATGAAAAGCTTGAGAATGTAGATCTTTGTGTGTTTGTATTGACTTCAGCCGTTAATGCAAGTTGATGATGGTTTGCATCCAATATTTGGGGATATATGCAGGTTTGGCTGCGGGATGCTCAATTAGATTATTAGAGTTCAGGACGCATAAATCTGTATCCCTTGTGCCTGGATAATAGGGGGATCGGGGTGATTTTTTTTCTGCATATAATGAAATATTGAATGATTACCCTGAAGGAAGCACTTTTGCATATGCTTGATCCTCATTACGCTGGCTTGCTGAAGCTGTAAGGAAGCTACTGTCTCGAACACGAAGAGCACAGGGGCTTCAAAATGAAATCATATTACTTTCAATTCAGTACATTATTAATATATATGCAGTGATTATGTGAAAATAAGGATTAATCCAATCAATGTTTACTACAGTATATGTTAAATTCATTGTAGTTAATCATTTTGGTGTCTACACTAAAACATGGCTATCCTTAATATTATTATTATTATTATTATTATTATTATAACTCCCATCACCCAATGTAACCCTTTAAATCTCCATGCTGATTGGCCAACAGCACCTGGGTGTGAAGGTGAAAGGTCATGACAAGTGTATTGATGTCTGAGGTGGGTGGTTAAACCGGCGTGCGTGTGTGTGTGTGTGTGTGTGTGTGTGTGTGTGTGGTCAGATGGGCGTGTATACAGCGTGAGTACACCGAGATGAGCCTGATAAGGATGAGGAAAGGATCTCAGGACATTTAATTTCCTGCCAACAATTGAGATGACTGCTCCACTGAGCGGCACGAGGCATCCTCTGCCTCTGCCCTAAATTCATTTTGTCATGGCAGAAGAATATTTAGTGGCACTAATATGCTTTATCTTAGGTTTTTGGTTAATCAATGCCATGTAGTGTAGGTGTCTTTTAATAGAAAACATTTCCACATGACAGCCCATTTATATCGTCATCCCGCTTAAGTGACCTTGTTTATTTTTCAGTGTCAAATCAGCGAATGGGAACAAAAAGATCATGTTGCAACACAATCACATGCAGGCTACAAAACCTGAACCTATTTGAATCTGGTAGTGATTAACAAAAACACCTGTGAGCAGGAGATTGGATTAGGTTTAATCTCTTCAAGCTCATCGTTTTTCAACTTGACTAATCTGATGCCGAGCTCACCTCGGCTCTGATTGCTCCATTCATAGGGAAACACAACACGGGAAAGGAAAGACAGGCCAGGAGAACGTCTGGCATGAAAGCCAAAAAAAAAAAAAAAAAAGCCAGAGGGGGCAAATGAAGTAAAAGCATAACCAAATTAGGCAATAAAATACTGAAATATCACACTATTCCTAAGATCTCTTTCTTCCTCCTTTTCTCCCTGACTGCTGTTCTGTCTCTTTCTCTCTCCTTTTTAGACACACAGTCCCCTGGGGGTGACAGGGCTCCTTAATTGATTTACTTTGTGCGGAATTACACGTCCATCAAGCCGTGCCACACGCCCCCACCACACGTGTCACACGCGCATAAATATATGGATGTCTCCAGGACAGGAGAAGGTGATGGACGCAAATTGATGGATAGCTAAATGGAGGGAAGTTTTAAGTGAAATGCACAAGAGGATGAGTTTTTTTTTTATTTATCGGCCAAACACCAATATAGACTACTTGCAAAATATGATGCATGTCCATATACACCTGTTCATGTCTCCCATTATTGAAATCGTTCATTTTACTAGCATTTTTATTATTGTTATCATTGTGGATCTTGCTTGTAATGTTTAGCACTTTTTGGGGATTTGTTCTGCAAACCGTTTTTCAAATTTAAAATAATAGGCAATCAATAAATCCGCCATTAGTCTACCCAGTATATGACTGTCAGCTTGGTCGCCGTGATATTTGTACAAGTGTGGTTTTGTCCCATTTTCTTCCAATTTGGGCATTTGCCAACTCCCATCCACTAGCAAGCTCTCGTCTGTCACACAGCAGCTATTTACTGTGGATTGGTTATTGTCAGTGTGATTGACAGGAGAAGGAGTAATGCTATTCCACCCACTCGGAGCTCATAGCCAGTTTTGCTCTCCTGGACAACCTGCCATGGATTGCTTCGCTTGTTTCCACCCGAGTACATGTCATTTATTAGGTTTCTAAATTGACACTTATGTATAAACTTATGACTTATGACCCATAACTTGACATATATACATATGTATACATAATGTCTATTCAGGTGCTTTTCAGTTGCTTAAGGTCTTCATTAATGTTGGTCATCTTAAGATGCTCCTGTGATCTTCTTTTTAGCTTTGAAAGTTTTGTAACCATAGTAACATTAATATATATATATATAAAAAATTATACTTACATCATCATGCAATTTCCTATTCAGGTATAGCAAATTATAAAAGTGTCTATTATTATTATTATTATAGATCATCTTTCTTGTATAACTTCTGTCTTTTTGCCCAATGGAGACACAGGAGGTAGGAGTAAAGCACACATCCTAGACCAGGTCGTAACACTTCCCTTTGACTCACAAGGACTGTTCGAGTCAAACCAGGACTTGTAATTGTGCAGAATAACGGAATAACCACTCCATTATGACAGAAAACCATAACGCCCTAAGTTGCACTTATCCCGGGTTTCACCAGTGCTTGGATACCATCAAGTTTTCTCAGCCATGATCGGACTGCTTGCTTCATGTCTGAAACACTGGCCTCCCAGGAACTCCTTTTAATGGCCCAAACATGTAGAAATTGCTTGGAGTGAGGTCAGGGGTGTGAGTACAGGGGTGTGGTGGCGACTCTGGGCCGAGTTCCTGTAATGTGCAAGTTGTTGTTGTTGGTGAATGATTGTGTGTACAGATCTTACAGAAAGATGCTTCTCTTTCGCAAATTGCCGAGTAGTTAACCATCGATTTTAACCAAGGATCAGGTGTTCCACTCGCTTAATGTCCACGGGAACGTTTACATCACTGGCTTGTTTTACTGCAGCTAAAAGTCTTATGTACTGTAAATGTCAATRAATTGTATGCCTTCGTTCACAAGAAATTTTATCCCAATTTTAAGTCCCAATTTGATTTAAAAGCCTCTTGTTGTTTATACCTTACATTCTATACCATATTTTATACCAGAGCAATTCAATTATAGTCTATTTGTTTAAAGCACAGTCTGAATGTTTGCACAAACTTTTACTTACCCTGGAGAGTCTTTGCTTACATCAAACTGTCCTTACAAAGAACGTCACCATATCAATGATTATAGTGATTCTTTGACAAAATAATAGTTTTAAAAGCTGATTATTATCAGTCTGACATACTGTACAAGTGACAATGAATGAGGTGTTAGAATATGAGCAACAATGTTAAAAGAAAAAAGATAAAAATCTCCTCATTTGTGACCTCTGTCAATCTATACTTACAGAGTCTGTCTCTTCCTCAATCTCTGTTTACTTGTTTCTGTAAACAGTCGGCAGTGGGTGGGAGTTTTGGTGAACCGTGAGCTGGATTAGTCAGTCTAATTGGGATTAGAGCCTCAGCAGCCTCTCTGACCGGAGACATGGTGTTATTAACATTACTTCGTGTCTGAGATGAGGGGGAAAAAAGTGGTAAATGAAATAATGCTCGACTGTCACTTTCACAAACAGGGCAAACTTCCTAATCAACACTGACCTTCTCCTCGCACAGCTTTATAAACGACCAGTTTTACCTCTTTAATATGATCACAGCCTTCATTTCTGAGTTGTAGCCATCAGCCATAAATCAACCAGGCTACAGAACGATCGTTTCACTACTCGTCATGTTCAGACTTTACAAACTTTTTTTTTTTTTTTTCGAAATTTGTCTGAACATTGCAAATAAATAGCATTTTTAGAGCGTCTTCCTTACCTCCATGACCTTTCAGATGAGTTTGAATTCCCTAGAAGCTCATTAAARGCTGCCTCTTCCCCGACTAGAGAGCCCTAAAAAACTATTTTGATTAATTAATGAATTCTAACTACATAACGATTCTAAAGTAAAATCCAATTAAAGCCACCCCTCTGAGCATAATCGAGGTAGTTATGTTATTAATTAGTTTCCCTAAAGAAAAACTATTCGGAGAAACCCGCGCCCTGCCTCTTTTCATGGTAGGCACATACAGAGCGCAGGAGCTCCATCATTTATTCAGGAGTGTTACAGAATTAGATATAAGGCCTTGCAGTTTGTGGAGCTGAGGCACAGGTTCTCATGGGGTCGCTTGAGATGTGGATGGGCTCGAAGTAGGTTTCTATCAACCAGGGTTTATAATCAATTTTATTTATGGAACATATCATTTAAAAATACTGTATTGTTAATCTGTCCTTTTAATGGAAAACCTATTTAGCTTATTGTACTATATATGTCAACCTGCTTCCTGTATGCAGCCATGTCAACCAAATGAGGCTTTACACCAGGCATGTGATCAGCGGAGCTAGTTACAATTAAAATAAGCAGAAATCATGAGGTGTGTTCAAGTCAAACTGGTACTTGTGATGAATTTTCTCATGAAAAAGGCATACTTTTGGGAGTTATTGCCACATCCCCTGTACTGTCCTGACCTCGCTCAAAGCCATTTCCAGATGTTGATCATGGCACCATTGGACTGATTATGGGACTGATTTTTGGGATAATGCATAAGTTTTTGCTGTTTTTCTTTTATTCTGCACAAACAAAATCCTGGTTTGACTTGAAAACCGGTTGTATTTAAAATACTCATTTGTTAAAATATACATTTGCCACACTGCCAGTTTAACAAGATTTATGTGATTGTAGTATAGTGCACACTGGTAACGTATGTTGTTAATATTTACAAATATTTTAATATTTACAAATAAATGAGACATTTCATCACACTTTGACTTGGAGACAGTTTGACTGATAAACATCAAACCTACTGTAGCACTTATTAATTAATGTACTGTGATCTACTGCATAGATGAGGGTAGCACCGTGGCTTAATGGTTAACACTGTCGCCTTGCAACTTCAGGGTTGGGGTTCAAATCCTGCAGGTGCAAGGCTARAGTAACAGGGTTTCTTCTGGGTACTCCGGTTGCCTCCCATGGTCCGAAGACATGCAGATTGGACTAATCGGCATTCCCAAATTGCCCATAGTGTGTGACTGAGCATTTGAGCATTTGTCTCCTGGGAGAGGCTCCAGGCCCCACYTCACCCTGTATACAGCATAAAGCGGTATAGACGGTGAGTGAGTGAGTATAGATTAGTCAAGACTGAACATTTTAACATTTCAATTAGCGGTTATCTGTCTAATTAGATTGTGTAAAGTGTGCATTTGTCAAAATTTGGCAAGACTACGTCTGTAGCCATTAAATTGATGGAGTTGAGTAAGAATGAAATGATTATTTACTCTATGATCCCACCATCATGGTTGATTCTGGACTGTGCTGGAAGCTTACCGATTTTCTAAATCAATTTATTTAGGTTCTGTTACAACATTGTATTTATTTATACGATACATGTGCGAGTAAAAGATCAAATATCGATTATTGCACTCAAGCCATGAAACTCTCACACAATTCGACGCGAAATAAAAAATCGAGCAAATCCCCGTTTAATGCCGTGCTTCTGTAATTCTTTAGCTGCTAGCTTTCTGTCCGTTTTGTTTTGATGGCTAGGTGAGCTAAATGTCACCTTGAATCAGCGTTTATGTTAATAAAATAGTTTAATGCACAATTCAAGCAGGTTTTGTTTGRATTTTAAGCAATTAATTGTCTTTTCTTTCCCTTCTGGCATGCCTGCATGGTGTCACTTGGGGTCATCTTTGGCACGCTTAGCCTGCTCATGCACCCTTTCCACCGGGCCTCTACGCGATTAGATATGCTAAGATTATCTTTGTACTGCGTACAATTCAATTTCGATGTCACATACTGTATGTCATATACTTCATGCTTGTGTAGGCAAAGCAGTGGAGATTTTATATTGTTCTTTTATACAGTACATGCATACGTAGGCTTAGCTTACTTGTTTGCCTTTTATAATGTGCAGAACATATATGCATGTGTGTGTGTGTGTGTGTGTGTGTGTATATGTGTGTGTGTGTGAAGCAAGAGCGAGTGTGAGCGAGAGAGAAAGAGAGAGAGAAAGAGACTCCAAAATAGAAGGATCAACCTTCCCTCATCTCCACCGTCTGCTAGACCAGGTTTTCAGGGGGTGTGTGAAGGCTTCATATGCTAGAGGTCAGACCGTTCCATTCTATTGTGTGCTAATACTATAGATTTGCAAGTTGCCTCAGACAAACTTACTTGCACCACGGTTACAGGCATGTATTGTTGTTCAGTTTAGTGTCATATGGTTTCGTATTCTTTACCCAAACAGTTGCATTGTTTATAAAAAGGCAAAAGTTAATCGTGGTATAATATTCAAGTAAAGTATAGGAAATATAGATGCATACGGTATGTACTGGAAGTTTTTTTTTTTTTTTTTGCAAGTGGAAATATCTTAAGTACAGTAGGTGGCACAGTGGCTTAGAGGTTAATAATGTCACCTCGTACCTTCAGTGTTTGGACTCGCCATGCTGTTTGTAGGTTCTCCGCAGGCTTGCTGGGTTTCCTCCAGGTGCTCTGAAGGTCAAAAACTTGTGCGGTAAACTAATTGGCATTTCCARGTCGCCCTTATTGTGTCGTTTGCCGTGTTAGTGTGTTAGTGTTTCTGTAGGTTGCCAAAGGTTTGGTTAGGTTTCTTGACAATGTAACTTCCTCATACTGCAATAACAGCTGGCATCAAGCCAAGGGCCATTCAACCATCGTTCAGCGTACCTTAGCTTGGATGCCCGGAATCAGCTTAAGTAGACGCTCATTTTAGTCATGCTAAGAATGTACAGGTCCCTATATGTTATTTTTAGGAGTTAGTAATTAATACTGTCCCTAGCAGATTGTGTTTAATATTTAATTTTCTTAATATTTCATCTATCATGATCTTGCTGCTAACCACGAAGGTCATAAATACCTTTTTAGTTAGTCTGGTAATTTTGTCTTTATTTATTGCCTCTAATTTAAACTATCTGATGAATAATGCACCCAGTGATCTGAATTCTGATGATTATTCAGTGATTCTGATGCTATTATTCTTTCCAGGTCTTAATGTATCATATATTAATGCGAGTGGTCTTCGAGACAAACCAGAAGTTTCTTGTGAAATTTCTCATGAACGAAGGACACCAAGAACACCAAGGACAGTATGGTGATGATACTTTAGCTGCAGTAAAACATTTGAATAGAGCAAACATGTTAAAGAAGGCCATATGTCTGTGAAAGTCAAGTTCACTGCAGTTGTTCCCATGAACATTCAGTGAGTGGAATTCCCGATGTCCCCAGCTTGTGGAAGAGACACATCTGTCTGTGGGAACTATATACAGTACACAATCATTCACAAACACCACTTGCACATATCCCCTGTACAGTCCTGACCTTTCAACAAAGCCATTTCTACATTCTTGGGCCATTAAAGGAGTTCCTCGGAGGCCAGCGTATAGAACGTGAAAAAGCTTGCAGACTGATCATGGCACAAGCACTAGTGAAACGCCGGGATAAGTGCATTAGTGTAGCAGAGGATTATGAAATAAAGCCTTTACGCTCATACAGTAACTGTGTTCTGCTATTCTGCATCAAAAGTCCCGGATTGACTTGAACACCAATTGGACATTACATGTAATTAAAATAAGACATTTTGTTCAGATTGAAAAGTATGATTCGTTGTTTGATTTCTGTTAATTTCACACATTTTTTATTTACCATTATTTATTTGCCAACTCCTCCCTTGGGGCTGTGTSCATGGAGTTTGCATGTCCTCCCCCACACTTAGTGGGTTTCCTCCAGGTACTCTGGTTTCCTCCCACAGTGCAAAGACATGCAGATTAGGCTAATCATTGTATCCAAATTGCCTGTAGTAATGTGTTACTGTCTTTGTACCTGTCGACCTTGGGACGGAATGGCGCCCTGCGTCCAGGGTGGACCCCGTCTCGTGCCCGAAGTCTCCTGGGATATGTAATGCCAGCCAATCAGAAATGAACGAACTAAAATGTGCACAGAAAAAGATTTGTCACTGGTTTGTATGGAGAACAACGGCAATTTTACAGCAATCACCTCAATCATCTGTGCTCTTTTATAGAAGCCGATATATTAACACTGCAAAAAAAACAAAAAAAACAGGTGCTGTATATAGTTACCTTTATCTACGATTTCTTAAAATATGATTACAACAAACCAAATATAAGATTGTTAAGCTTATTTCCAATCAAACTGGACTTACATTTTAATCAAAAGTTTCTTGCACTATTGGCGGATAATTTTGCTAGTTTTAGGAGTTTACTTCTTGAAAGAAGCTAGATTTTCTGCCAATAGAACAAGAATTTTTCGCTTGCACTTTTGGTACCATCTGCCCAGAAATAAGCTTAATAATCATACGGTATATTTGATTCTTTTTATAAACTAATTTTAAGAAATTATAGATAAATTTGACTATATTCGAGAATATTTCACTTGCTAAGATGTCATTATTATTATTATATATGTTCTTTTTTTGCAGTTAAAAAGTCAACGTTTAATCCTTGCGCTTTGTTTTGATTCCATGCCTGGTGTCTTTCATCCATGCATCCTGCAGATAAGTGACTCACGACACATTGGTTTCACCCACATTTGCCCATACACACCCCACACCGCCCTTACGCACATGCACGTCCGAGAAGCACGGTTCAATTAGGAGCCCTGAGCGTGGACCTACACCCCTGCCGTCACCCTTCTGTTTCCTGCCGCGGATGCCGCTACCCCGGCATGGCAGTATGATAGGAAGTGAGCTGTCATCACCGCGATAGGGCGCAGCGGCCGGCTAATCAGATGTCGAGATTTGGATGTGGTGTGCCGGGGTCGAGTTTGGCCAGGCTGCTCGTCCATTTGGAGACTTTCCGGGCCGGTTTCCACATACCAGTTCCTTCATTTAGTCAGCTGCAGCAAATATTTACCCCTAGGCAGGGAAATGTGTATTTCCTGTCACRGTTAGCATAGAACAATAATTCCTTTTATTCTCTGGGCTGTGGGTTTGGGTTTTCTCAGAATAGCAGTAATTATCACACTTCCCTGTATTATGTGGTGCTGCGTATTGTTCTGGAAGAGCATGCATTAGGACTGACTTTGATCCGGAAAAATAGATTCCTTTAAGTAGCGGGACGCAAGCGAAAGTCGGAGACAATGACTAAGCACGAGCATATTCTCAGTATGAGGAATTATCTCAACCTGAAATTTGCCCATTAGAAGAAAGGTCATAACAGGCCCGTGAGTGTTACAGTGAAAGCTGTTTGTGGTTGGTTAGTTGGCTTGTTAACAGGTAATAGCCCGGCCAATCAGTGTTCCTGCTGAAAGTAATCTACTTCTTTAATTCCACTGACAGGCCAGGCAGCTGTCCACAGGCCTTTACACAAGTGTCCACTGTCAGGAAGGGCTCGAGGGTATTGATCCAACCAAGCCAGAGATGCCAGTTGCTGACAGGCTGCTCTCACTGTCTCCTTTCTTCCTTTTTGCTTCTCTTCTTCTTCTGTCTTCCCGTTAATGGCGGCAAAGAGAAACAGTCCTTTAGTGCTGTTCACAGATCAGTGGAGCCTGTGTACGATTTATAATACGCTTATAAGCACATATGGGGCCTTTGTAATGGTTAATACACAACATAAAAATGGCTGAGCAGGGGAAAAAAAAGAAGAAAAAAAAAGATTGTGAGATTGCATTCCTTTAATTATATCACTGAGACCCATCTGCTATGCGCTGAGACTCTCAAATCACATGTCTTGTCTTTCTCTGTTTCTCCCTCGCTCTTTCGCTGACTCGCTCATTTGTCTCTCCATTAATTAGTTTGTTCCTCACTTTAGGAGCGCGTTGCCTAAATTGCCTAAATGAATGTCAAAATTAAAAATGAGAGCTTAAAAATGAAATGAAAAACATTCCAGAGTGTTGGGATGGAGAGAGAGAGAGAGAGAGAGAGAGAGAGAGAGAGAGAGAGAGAGTTTTTCTACATTCCTGTTGTCATCTTTATTTACACCTTAGATTGTTTGTTCACTGAGCAACTTAATAGCTATTTGTGAGGAGTGCAAAATCAATATTTCTGAGCATCAAACCAGGCAGTGTGCAGGCAGGCAAGATGCAACCCTTTGAATAATAGCTCTTTCCATGAGAATCAGCGCATTGATTGGGAAGCCAATACCGCTCAGCGCTGGCGCATCATCTGAATTAATGCCGCTTTGATGTAGCCTGGCTATAAATGATAGGAATTAATGTTGTTTTGATGTAACAGAACCAATCGTGGCAGGACGGGGCCGCAGCGGTAGCGCCTCTGATCGGCCAAAAATGCAGCGAGATTAGAGGACGAGAAAGAGAGTCTGACATGGTGATAAATATAGATGATAAAAGCTCGTGGCTCATTGAGGCCTCCTCAGCTTGGACCCCTGCAGTACGTCGGTAAATCTCATTTACTGCAACTCTGCACCCTACCGAAAAGGAAAAAAAAAAAAAAAAGAAAGCAAGAATGACATTAGGCTCCTGATGACAAATAAATAAAGGATAAAAAATATATAATAATAGGGATCCATAAAAGGCTAGCGAAGAAGCGAATCAAGAATGGAGAGAAGGCTGAACTGTTAGTATGCACCCCTTATCCGTTTAAACGCACTCTAATAACAAATATGTTGCCCTGCTCGGTGTCGTGGAAAAAGCACTTCCCATATGCTTTAAGACTGAGCCGAATTTATCATCCGGAAGAGGACTGTCGCGCCACTAAGAATATATTGCCCCAAAAAGTCGCGAGCGTAATGGCGTTGATATGATTTCCATAAATTTTCATCTGGAATTTGATATTTGTCTCATTGGAGAACAATGGAAACTATATATGAGGGTGGGATTGGAGAGGCAAACTTTTGCCTCAAACCTGAAATGAAGGAGCCCATTTTGAGCTATGATGGATGGGACTCGTACAGAAGCACACGCACGCACACACCCACACTCACACACACACACATGCACGCACACACGCACACGCACACACACACGCACACACACACACACATGCGCGTTTGCACGCACACACTCAGACAAAAACTCACAACCACATCCTTTAAAACACACACACACAAACATACACACACACACAC